>JARKIC010002753.1:0-49753 GCA_029378375.1 Mycena olivaceomarginata | reverse complement strand
TGTGTCCCTTTTCTACTCCTTCACAGTTTTGTGAAGAAGTCTAAAATGCATGAATACTCGTCGGCACGTCTAAGCTTGTGCAACCAAGGGGAACAAGGATGTGGATTTGGTTAGTGGTTGTGGCTTGTACTGCTGCACTTGTTGGTCCATGTTATCAGTAGTACTCCAGCTGTAGGCGGACCGAGGCAAAGCCTTTCACCGACTATTCCTGAAATGCACAAAATGTGCGGTGTTTAGGTATAGTCCAATTCCAGACAGTTCACCGGGTCCCCCTATGAATACCCAGATGAGAAAGGCACGTGCAATAGTTCAAAACGATGGATGTACCTGCATGGCTGTAGGGAATGATATCAGTGATTGATGGAGGAAGTGAGGGATGGAAACGGGACGAACTAGAGAATGAGGCCCTGCACACGGTTGGCGGGACGGTTCATCGTGAAGCCAATGATGATGTTATTGGTGGCTGCTGCATCGAACGGCTTTGTAAGGCCCAAAGAGCGCTCACAGAGGGAAACTGTTGTACGCTTGCCCTGGTGGGTGATCGGGTGTTACTGAGTGGTAGACGACTGTCTACTCTTCAAGAGAATATCCGAGACCGAACATTTTGTGTGCTCGTAAGTGGTAGCCTCCTTAGCACCTCAAATACTCGTAGGCACTGAGCAGACACTCAGGGTTGTGAACGTGATTGGGGCGTAAGATGTCGTAGGAGCATAAGTGTATCAAATTGAGTGGTCACCTCGCACCTAGTGCCTCTCAGGCCAGGTAAGGCTGTAGACTATATCCCTCTTGCCTCTATCAGGGCTCGGAGCTACTCGACGAGGCTGGAAAGGCGGTGAGGCAATGATGGTTTTTGATAAGAGATGATAATTATCATATGATGACCGTACATGTGACTTGTAGCTAAAGAGTAACTAAAATACATATATGATCCCTTACAGGCTTGGTGTAATCCATTGGGACATCCATCTCACCGCAGAAAAGGCTGGGCAGGATCGTTCCGGTGAAGAGACCATTGGGGGTTTTCAGCTTGTCACCGAGTCCATCAGGGACTCACTGGGGTCGTCAAGTGCCGCGAAATTCACGTAGCATAATCACTATATTTCCCAGTATTTTTCCCTATCAAAGTTGGTGAAATTCCTGTACCCTTGATGAAATCCACGCCACAAAAAGAACGCGAACTTCGCGTAGAAAATGAAAGGTTTAACTATAAAAAAGTACCATCTTTTGATGTGAATTCACTGCATTTAGGCCCCTGATTGGCAGAGGCTGCCGAGCTTGGCCGCCATCTGCCACACTCGGTCTACCTTACACGTCAGGGTCTGCCGAGAAGCATCTGCCGCGCACTGCCGCCATCGGTCGCGGCGGGGGTGACCAACCCCTGCCACCCCAGCCCACTCACGCTTCCAACCACAGTGCCGTTGTCCCTTATGTCCGTCATTCGGGTTGCCTGTCCAGCAGTAGAAAAATTGCCACCGCGGTGACCTTGGAGTGCATGGGAATGTAGTTAGCTCATTTGGGAATTGTCTCACCAATTTCTAACTGATTGATCTGCAAGGGTGTAATTGATCTTGAGGCCCGAGCTGACCCTGGTGTTGTCATAGCGGGGCTGTGGCTGGAATGTCAGTGGGTTTTCTCTCTCTTTTGCCCTAACGGTCTCTCATGCGACTCAGCACATGTCAGAAGGCACATTGACACGATGTGTTCTGCAAAAAATGCTCACACAAGTGGAGCGGGCCACGTCGGCGATATCGGCCGTCTCGTGATGGTGACATCACATGGTCAGCAAAGATGCTGTGAGGGATCTGGAGCTGGTTCCGTTGACGGTTTCCACTTCCGAGTGCCTTCATTGTGCGCTTGGTTATTGTGCATTAGGTAGACCTAGGGAGGCCACCTGCGGCAGACCACGTCGCCCTCGGGTCTGCTGTGCTCGGCCGTGGCACGGCGGACACACCCTCTGCCGCCTAGGGGCCTGAACGCAGTGATTGTACAACACAAGAGCATGGTTGGCACATTCTTTCACTGGGTATTACAGCCGTTTGCATAATTGATGACAGTGGCGCGAAATAAAGCATTTCGAAACATGTAAAGTCTCCTGTTCCTGAGCTTGTTTTCCTTCCTCTGAACACTTTTCCGACATTTTGGATGGTACAAAACACATTTTCATAAGCTAAACTACGATACAGTGGCCTTAAATCAACAAAAACTGATCACCACAGGATCAGCCGTTTCGACGCCACATTGGACAGGCTTCTTACACTCGTGTGAATATTCCTCGCTTCATTCTCGCTTCCACCTTTCTTGCTCTCATCTCACTGGATAATGTCTGGCCACCGTTCCTCTTTGAGAGTTCCTAAGCCCAGTGGACGTGGTCTGCCATTGTCGGAAAGTCCGCCTGCCAAGTGCGTCTCGAAGAAAGCTCCCCCATCCAAAAAAACTGCTAGCCCCAAATCTTCTTCTTCTTCCTTGTCGTCTGGAACCTCCCACACGCGTGAGAGCAGCGCCACTTCTGTGAGATCTCCTACCCCAGAGGCTCTGACCAAGAACTCGGATGATATCGGCGAACTGCAGAATCCTGAGCCTGAGAATGAAGAAGGGGAGGAGGAGGAGGATGAGCCTGGAAGTGAGGAGGAGCGGCCTGCTAAGCGCCGTAAGAGTACACAAGGTATTCATCTAGTTCTCTTTATCTTTTTTATTTCTCTTTCATTGAATTGTCTAATGATACCAAGTCAAAGACCCCGCTCCACCCACCGAAATCACTTACAACATCAATTTCTTCTCCATTTTCGACATGTCTAAACTTGGAAAAAAACCCCAGCCCAAGAGATCTGCGATTCTGAAGCTCCTCGACAATATCACGTTCGCCAGATTTGAGCGGAAGGTACTCGCAAAATTCTGCACTTTAGCTAAGATCACGGTGGTGCCAGAGGACGGCGAAGTCGACGTCAAATTCCAGGTTCCACATCATGTCTTGAATTATGTTGCGCTGGATGATGAAGATGCATATCGACACATGGTCGCAGCAGCTTTGCGCAGTCAAAACCCTTCTGTTAACCTCGCTCTCAGTTACTCAGAGGTTTGTCCCCAAGGTTTTAATACTTCTTTTACGTGACAGCGCATGTAGGACACGACATTGAAATCCGATGTCGAGGAGCAGAAGGCCGCCGCTAAGAAGAACGCAGGCAAGAAAACCAAGGTATGATGTGTGCATTGCAATGAGCGGTACACCAAGCTTTCCAGGTGCCGTCCAAAAACGACATTTCTCCCGTCAATGCCGAAATCAACACCAAGATTGCTTTATTGTGCACGAAGTATACCTGTCACGATAACGATGGCAGTGACTTCTGTTGGGTATCTCCCGAAGACGGAAAACATGTCGCGCTTGGTCACCCTCACTTCAATATGTGGGCGGCTGCTTGGGTACCATCTCTCATTTCCATACTCAATCTGCACTGATGCCCAACTCCGTAATTTACAGGCACATGGGACTAGTGACGAGGAAACACCGCCCAATCACGCTATCTTCAGCAGCAACAGTCACGCTTCCAAGACTCTACTGCAGTGTCGTGTGGCTGCAGCCACAAACCAAGCCTCGACTGCGGCGGGACCCACATTCCATACACACAACAACTTCACGATCCCTGATGGACTCTTCCTTGATCTCTTTCGTCCTGCAGCCGTCCGACCGGTCGCATCACAACATCCGGCTCCAATTGCTCAGCCTTACGAGCCACAGCTTACGCTGATTCCCCCGGGGATGGAAGTAGGTCCACAGATGCCGATCACAACATTCTGTGTTATCACGAGCCTTGACGACGCAATCACTGAGAAATTTGCGGCCAATGGGTATAGGATGACGGCAGCCTTCAGATTTATCGAACTGAAAGACCTGCTGATCCAGTTTCTGCCGGGCGAGATTGCTGAGTTGCGAGAAGCGGTTCGGGAGTGGGCAATGGCGACATAAAGAACAGTTTCCGTTTTCTGGATTTCCCCACGTTCCTTTGCATATGGTACTCACATTGCACGTATATTTCTTGCTCATTCGTCATCACACTTACTTGCTGAATGTCTTCCCTCCCGCTTCTCAAAGTTTCCTTACCTGCATCACATAGACACTCTTTCTGCTCGTTATTGCACGTACTTGCTCGCTTTTGTTCCTCTCACATGTCTTGTTCCCATTGCATATTCTCTTGTACTGATTTCGACTCGATTGTAATCCAAATTATGTTGATCAACTTGTATTACATTGGGATGATTAGAAGTAACCCGCATGCATAAAATATCCTTCAGTGTCCGACAGCATTATGATCTCCATCGCAATTTTCATGTCGAAGATAAGACCAGCACTTGTTGATGCGGAGAAGAGGTCCGCATGGCGACGAATGAAGGCCTTGATCTTCGAAAAGGCTTCCTCGATGGGGTTGAAGTCGGGTGAGTAGGGAGGCAAGAACTCAATCCGGACACCTGAATACACAGTGCGGAATTAGCTGTTTGCGTGGTCCAAAAAAAAAAGATGGATCACGTACGAAAACACTCAGCCAGTTCCAAGATCTCCTCTCCATGATGGATACGTGCGTTGTCCATTACCAGCACCGACAATGGACCAGGGAAGGCAGAGGTGAGGGGCATCTGTCGAGTGTCAGATGTAACGACTTGCAACACCAGAAAACACTCACGACTTCATGTTTAATGAAGTCCAGGTCACTGCGGGGATAGATAAATTTTTCCCATTGAAAAAGGCCATTTTAAAACGGGAGATTTTTACAAGGAGCGTTTTTCTCAAGTGGAAAACCCACGAACAAAGGAGCTTCCTTTGTTACTCCGTTTTCCTCCATGGAAAACAAAGGATTGGTAAAATCTCCCATTTTAAAAGGCTCTTTTTCCATGAGAAAAATTAATTGATCCCCGCAGTGGGTAGTCAGTGCGCTTCATCGAGCCCTCGACAACGCGGTTCGCCATCATCCCATCTACGGTGAGGAGGCCCGTCCCTGTGAGTCGTGTCCCATGCACAAACTTCTCCTTCTTTTTCGCTCGCTGTCCTTTCTTTGATCTATCATATCCACGGCTGTACGTGTGGTCGTTCTTCGATGTCTCGTCGAGAAAGCCAAGATATTCCGCGGGATATTCGGCCATTCGTCGTACAAAGTCCATGCGAACCTTCTCATTGTGCTCTGCAGCAATTTTCTTCAGCTTTTTGCGTGACATCCCAAGGCATTCCAATTCGCGGAAGATGGTGGTGAAATGCACGGAAATGTATTGATTGTGCTTCAAGAGGTTCAGCATCTCGTCGAGAAACCAATCCGGCCGCAATTTGACCAGATTCATGATGTAATCGAGGTCATCTCGCTGGAGAATCCAACGGCGCCCTGAGGTAGTGCTTTTAGGTTTCTCTACCCACCCTGTCGTCCTCCAGAGCTTCCGTGTGCGCCAGAATGTCGATTCCGAGAAACTGACAATGTCCAGAATATCGTCGAGCGGTAAGATGTCGCGCTCATAGAGGTTCATCGCGGCCAATTTGACCTGGGATTGGACGATACGGCCAGGCATTGTGACAGTGTATACACGATAGGATGACTTTCAGCAGTGTGGCGGACAAGAGAGAGAGAAGGTGGAAGCGAGAATGAAGTGAATAAGGTTCGCACGCCTGTAACAAAGCCGTCTGATGCGGCCGCTGCGGCGCTGAAACGGCCAATCTTCTACCGAACGGATTTCGCTGATTGAAGTGCACTGGAGTGGACTTTACCTTATGAAAACATGTTTCGTACCATCAGAAATGTCGGCGAACCGTTCAGAGGAAGTAGAAGAAGCTCAGAAAGCCGAGACTTTCAAATGTTTTGAAATGTTTCATTTTGTCGCCACTGTCATCAATTATGCAAATGGCTGTAAATGGATAATCACACAGTAAGGGCATGAAATGTAATACAATTTTCGTGGAAAGTACAATGCAGTAACTACTGGGTGGTGCACCACACCTGCTTCGGGTTCTTTCTGCCCCGCTTGGTCGCTGTATGTTGCTGACATCCTGGCATTGTCTTCCGCTTCCTTGCTAGTCTCTGTTACAGAACTGATATACAGATGACGATCAAGATGTATCTGTATATGGTCTGTTAGTAAACACGACCATCTTGTTGGCCGACCGATCAATTTTTTGCGGCCTTGTTCTGGGACGCCTTCTGGGGCTATAATTCTGAGAATATTTGAGCACATAGACGGGCTTCAAATAAAGTAGATCTTCCCTCACACCGAAGCTGGAGATGCAGTTTTTGTGATGATATAGTGTGAGTTTCTGAACATGGTATTAGCTAAACATTTTCTGGTTGATCCTGTTCTGAAGGATTGGCGGGGTAAAAAGCTCAACTCTCGCTGAAGGATATCATCGGGTTGGCCTCACGAACCCGGGAGAATATTTTGAGATATATTCCGGCTGTATTGCTTGCCATACGAAGGAAAGAACTCGAGTTGGCACAGCCACGCTTTTACGTAATTTGACGGTCCGCCAACAAACGGACCGTGATTACTATCAGACTACTTCCTTGCCGCTTCAGGATCCGAGGCAGCTATGAACAATTGGCCGGCAGCGGTTGATATGGGGATGGGGCGGACCCAGCATATGTGAAACACCGGAGCCATGACAAAGTACTTTGTCATGGCAGTCAACCCAGCGGATCGTTTGGGCCTTCCGTTGGGTGGTGGCGGGGATGGTAGAGGCAAAGGCTGGAGCGGTTAATATGGAGAGAAAAATGAGAAGAGGCAGAAGCCCCATCTTGCGGAAGACGGAAGGTTTATGAAGCATTGGAGGAAAGAAGTTGAGGTTTAAAGGGAAAGAATCAAATAAGATAATTTTTTGGAGAGGAACAGCTGCTGAGTTTTATATTAGAACCACCATTGACTTCACCACTTACAGCTCCATTGCGACTGTGAACATATCACTAGTGATGTTCAGGTTCGGTTCGGTTCAGGTTCAGGGCCTTTCGCCCCGAACACGGCGTTCGGTTCGGCCATCCACTGAACCTGAACCTGAATACAGGTTCAGGTCCGGTTCGGCGTTCGAACGCGGTTCGAACCTGAACCTTCTCGGCCTCCTCGGACAGTGAAAATCCGATTTAAAATATTGTTTTTTTTGCGATTTAGGCATGGTACATGTGCTCCAGAGCGCGATCAAGATGTTCTAGTGAGTTCCTAGCTCCTTCCCGGACATGAATCGTGCTCACAACATTGCTTGACAGATGACTTCATTGTGAATTGTCATCCACTGCATACGAAGTTGGGCTGAAAATGTCTTCAAAAGCAGGCCGATGTTTTGCGGGGCTGTATGGACTGTCCACGAGTTCAATCTGAGGTGCATTGGGGCCAAAACCTGGGATAAATTTCGCAAATTTCACTCATCTCGGTAAATTTCCGGTTCGGCGTTCGAACGCGTGCACCCCCGCCCGAACGCCGAACCTGAACGCCGCGTTCGGTTCAAGCATCGGGTGAACCTGAACCTGAACCCGGCGTCCGGTTCAGGTTCGGTTCAGGTTCGAACCGATTTTTGAACCGAACTTGGCCATCACTACATATCACGCCGATAGGTAGCGGATGCAGCGCAGTCAAGGGGCGGCTAAGCCGACATGTAGCGGACATCAGATGTATATACTGTACAATTTCATTCAATTCGGCACGGGTTGTGAGCCGTGACACAAAATACCGATTCGGCACTTCGGCACTCAACAAATTTTGGCGTGACACCTCCAAAAATCCGCATTCAGGATGAAAATTTAGAAAATTCTGCCTTTTTTGTACCTCCAAGGGAGATTTGGCCCCAATGTCACGCATTTTACATTCGGCACTGGGCGCCGTGACCCGTGACCGAGACCAAAATTCATCGCGGCACAGGGGGTGCGTGACGCGTGACCACCGAATTGAATGAAATTCTACCGTAGTCTCGTCGTGATGGGGATCTGCAGGGCAGTAATAACCCGTTCAGGGACTAAAGACATAGGCTTGAGGATGTCTGTGGTAAAAGTTCGATGGTGGTAAGATGAGATATGGAAAGCCGTCACAAAGTGGCTCTTGACGCAATCAGCGGCATTTGCCGGGCCCCAAATCACCAAGTTCCAATAATTTCTCGAGAAATTTTCGTATGTCACGCCCGGCTACAATACCGAGGAGAGCTCTCGGTTACTCCGGCTCAGTACACCGTCGGCCTCTCACAAGCCTACCGCTCCGTCTGATGACCATCAACGTCAGCAGCAGCCAACCGTGGCTGAAGAAGGCTTCGGCGAACAACAGTATCACTGCGGCCCAATTTGCCATGAAGCGTTCATCGGCTCCGCAGTTCTGGATGTTCCATGGGTGGTGTGGTATGACGCCGCTTCACGCCAGCGCTCAAAGCGGACTCAAAAAAGCAGCCTGGCTCCGCTTTCTTCCCTTTTTCCCCCTCATTGTTTCTGCTTCTCCAGTATATGGCTCTCCTCCTGTATGTGATGCAACGACACCAAGGCCAAGATCAACCCACTAGCAAACACCAAGTTCGCGAATCCGCAAGACCGCTCACATTGAAGACCTTGGGATCAAGCTCGCACTCACGCTACACTTCGATCTCGCTCTTCAGACTAATCTCAGAGGCTCACGCTACGGGATCTCAAGATCTCTCTATCTCGCCGGTCATATCCCGACGCACCCAAGACCTGAAGGAAACTCAGGGGCGGACTCTGGTTCTTCATCTTGCCTGCGATACTGTATTTCATGTACCCTAATGACCTTAGCGTCCGAGTCATTGGGAGGTGCAAGCTGAGTCTTTTCTGTTCTTTCATCATTCATTTCCGCCGGAACACCTACGGGCGTATTGATTTCAAAATGAGAATAAGGATTCAGAAGAGCTGATGGAAGAGTGATCATCGCAGGTAGATGAACCCTTCTTCGCCTAGCTGGCCAGACTCAACATGTGATGGCGATGGTGGCGCAGAGGCAACGCCGGATCAGCGGATGTTTGTTGATGCGTGCTCTGCACAGCCTACTTCCGGCTTCTTACTTTCTACCACCACCACCACCTTGCGTCGACCGACAACCTATGCGCTCAATCAGCTTCAGCCTCCCCATTGTACCTTTCGAATTTCTCAAGATCTCGGCTTGGACTTGGCTGATACTGTGGCTTGACCTCCCAGGTTTAGGGAATTCTGAATAAATTCGACTCTCAGGGGCCGACCGTCGAAATTAATCTGTACTCTCTGGCGAAATTGTCGAGACTCCCACGAGAACATTCTATGCGCCACAGAGTTTGATGTCTACTTCGAATGGCGTCGCCAACGTCATTCTATACGGCGCGTGTCCTGGTGTATAACGGACAGCACTCTTGTCGCTGCATACTCCCGAACACCTTGTATCTGCGCACACCTGCCCCGCCAGACCTCTTTCCCTGCTATTTTTAGCTGTTTCTTTTCTCGGAGTAGCCGATTCAAAGCCCCATTCAATTCCAACTCATTGAAGCTTAATTCTGTGCGGATCCCTCGACTTCGGCACATCTCTGTGCTTGTACTCGATCGACCGCCTCTCGTTCATTCTCACGATTTCGAGGACGCGGACGCGGACGAGGAGGCGTCAAATATTGACTCGAGATCAAACCACTGGTATAGCGGGCCAACCACTTCGATCACGCCGACGTTGTGATGATGAACATGAACGTATTATGCTCTCTGTCCATGAACGAGCCGGTGAATGGTTGGGTTCCTTTATCTTGATTAGTCTAGACGCTATGTTGATTGCATTTCTAGCTGCGCATCGCATTCTAAATGCGCAGGAAAATGGAATAACTGTTGCAAAGTCGGGATACCCTACTTCAGCACACGTACGTCAGTCTAACCTTCGTTCCTCGTTCTCAGCTTTTTCCTGTCTCGCGTCCTAATTTTCTATTTTTTACCTACAGGTCTAACAGCGCTTATACTCGTCGCGAAGATAACTGCCTTGGTTTTACTTTCGCTGATTTGGTTTGTTTTCAGGATCATCGCACATTCTTTGGATTTTGCCTGACCGCCAGGGGGGAGGAAGCGTGCTACCTTCCGGATAACCTGCGGTGGCCATGTGTTCCTCGCCAGATACGTCCCCCGTTACAGTTTTTTGTCCGACTGACCCAACTACCTGAGCCAGCCAAATGTTTTGCAAAGTTCCTTTCTTCTCTCTGTGTGCTCATAAAAATCTCAACACTTGGTACAGGGCTTTGGAATTAGTGAATCGCCGACGGTGCACCTTGTCCTTTTCTTTCCTTCTCCGCTGACGCGCCAGAACCCCAGCAGTACCTGGCTGGTTCGAATCATGCGACGAATACGCAGAAGTCTCCTATGTTTGCACCTGCAAGTCTCGTGTTAGTCTCTTCTCATATTTGCTGGCCATTCGGAAAGGCAGTGGTTGCCAAACTGTGATCCGGCCGTGTTGGGGGGAATTGTTCTACCGTTCATAACTCAACAGGCCCCGCTCTACCACAGCTAGCCTATTTTCTAACCGCGGCCGCCGAAGTGATAGACATCCCGCGGTTCACTTACAAACTCTTGGACCGCTCGCCGTCTCGTACCAAACACCTTGCCGATAAGCATCGAGAGAGGTGCATCAAGGTATGGGGCGTTACGGGAGCGTCTGCTACGCCACTCGCATATGTCGACTCTACTTGAGGGATGACCTGAGTCCCCAGCACGGGGTATCCCGAGCTGCTTCTCGGCGAGTAGGGCTCAATCTAGTTGATACGGTCCCGATCTCTGCTCTATCTCCGTTGGTCACTGAGTTTATCTACAGCTCGGTGTCTTACCAGATTCCCCATATGACTATCCAAGACCCTTTGGGCAGAGGGTTGTCCAGGCGTCAGTCTTCCACCATCTTACCCCCTTCAACGTCGCTGTGTCTTGTACTAATTCACTACGAGATCCGTGTATCGAACAATTGACGAAGAGTTAATCAAGGCGTGGTGCGACATTCGTATATTCCGCACCCACTCAGGGTATGATCGAAGTCACGGCGTATCGCAAGCTACGGATGCCTCATTCCGACGAACAGCTGTCTATTTTTTAGTCCCGGGACGAGGACAGCGGCCAGGTATGGCGGCCGTTCCAACAATATGGTCACTTCCACTGACTTCTTCGACAGCGCAGTAATAATAATGCATTACTAGAGTCAATGAAGGTTCATCAAAGGAGGTATTCGTATGTGCCGGACCCACTTCACGATCCGAGTGGCTCATCCCAAGGATGAGGATATCCCGTTCAGATGTCAGATAGATATTCTCCCAATCAGTTTATTGACTTTCCCGGACAGCTCGGCTTCCTGTATCAATGCTTGCATGATCCCGCATATCAGGACTAATTTTCGTCAAGACTTGGATCACCCGAGCGTCTGGTGCGTGATTCGTATATGTATATGAAGAATTCATTCGGGATGACTCGTATTGGTATGTGCCGGACCCACTTCACGATCCGGAGTGGCTCATCCCAAGGGTGAGGATATCCCGTTCAGATGTCAGATAGATATTCCCCCAATCAGTTCATTGACTTTCCCGGACAGCTCGGCTTCCTGTATCAATGCTTGCATGATCCCACATATCCAAGGATTAATAATTTTCGTCAAGGCTTGGAGCACCCGAGCGTCTGGTGCGCGATTCGTATATACGAAATTCATTTCGGGATGACTCGAGTCTCCTCTGGGATTCGAGTAGTGTTAAGGTGATGGATATGCTCCCGCGATATCTGTCATCTCCGCGGTTTACTAACTTGTGTCTTATTTTACCGCAGTACTGGATCCCATATTTCCAAGAATCTCCTTTATTCCTCCCGCTGAGCAGGTCCAAGACTTGACAAAGGTTCATCGACGCGTGGTGGGCTACGAAACCATCAGCGTGCCTGATTTAATGACGAATGCATGACAGCTCAGCGTCTGGGGCATCCCGCAGCATAAGCATCAACGAAGTTTCGTTAAGACGTGGTAAGCTGCGGAAGTCTCCGGTGCACCCATCCATACACCCCAAATTTACTTCGGGATTACCGCAGTGCAGCACAGCTGCTGCGTCCTGCAGAGCGGTCAACTATATATCTCATCCTAGCGATGAGGGTATTCCCCCGAACAAAGTGGTGAGTGAAAATTCTTGGGCAATATTTGGTCATTTCATCAGTGCTCGGCGCCTTGTTGCACTCTCTATAATTCCGAATGCCCGTCGAGATGCCTGGCCGTGAGGCGGGCAATTACAGTGGCAGAGATTCTCCCGTAATTTCGGGTGATTTGCGGGGCTTTTCGACTGTTCGGCGTCTTGTGTATTTATCAATTACCGAAGGGTCATCGACATTC
Organism: Mycena olivaceomarginata; assembly: GCA_029378375.1. Classification (NCBI taxonomy): domain Eukaryota; kingdom Fungi; phylum Basidiomycota; class Agaricomycetes; order Agaricales; family Mycenaceae; genus Mycena; species Mycena olivaceomarginata. The sequence goes on along the minus strand of JARKIC010002753.1, from coordinate 37,453 downwards.
TATCGCTCCAATCGTCCCGAGACGGCTTCGGCGTGGCAATGTACACCAGACGCTTCAATCAGGACCATTTCCACAGGTTCTTGGATGTACGGAATCCGGTAAAGTATGATCAAAACCGCCGATGTCCAGAGATATAGCACCCACCCAAATAATAGAGAGCTTGCGCAAAAGCCGCATGCGGCTTTCAAAGCCGTGGCACTATATTTTTTTGGCTCCAAAGCATCACTAGGAGTGTTGAATAGCAGCCTCTGACCACCAGAGCGAAAAAAATAAAAAGCCACACGCGGTGAGTTTGTGCGCCCAAAAGCCGCATGCGGCTTTTGTGCAAGCTCTCTAATATCGTGCTTGAATCTGCTAGACTCCTGGGATGACGTATGTTGTTACCCTTTCCTACTTCCCGCCGCCAGTTCGCTTACCTGTGGAACAGAACAGAACTATGTACTGTATGAGCAGGTTTCTAGATCCCAACAATGGACAAGGTAGAACGAGATGCACGTGAGCAAACAACGCGACCCCAGTCATTTCGCCTCACGCAATATCGGGCCTACTCCGATTCAACGTTTTCACTGACTCAACTCTGGCACAGACGAAAAGGAATGGCTGAAATAATGATTGCGAGGTTCGTCTATAATAATAACACATCCATCTAAATACGTGCTTCTTCGGCCCTGATCGTCTCCAGGTGCGCAGCACTGCGGGGGACGAAATCCACTGGGAATGGCTTCGGTCGTCTGCAGTTTCGTCAGCAAAACCGAAGGGATGTTTTGGAAGGAATGCTTACGATGTGAGTCCATTGGTGCAGTCGTCGACGTCGAGCTTCATCGGGTTGCCCGAGTCGTCCGTCTTGGGCACGATGTTGAAAGCCCAGAGCGTCCGTACAACCGCAATCCACGTGCTCTTTGCGGCCAGATGCTGGCCGGGACATTGTCTCCTGCAGGAACGGGTTCAGCCGACGAGGAACAGAATGACCTCCAACGACACGAACCTGCCGAACCCAAACCCAAAGATACCTTCTCCAAGTTTGTCAGCCGCGTCGCCCTCTGTCGGTCCCTTCTGCAGGAACCGCTCGGGAATGAATGAGTACGAGTTAGGGTATTCCTCCTCGTCGTGGTGCTGGCTCTCGTGAGTTCGAGAACATTTCTACTACAACGAACTTACCATGTTCCACAGAGAAGAGATGACGGTGGTCCCTTTCTTGAGCTATCAAACATCATTAACACAGGTCGGCATAGAATGTGTGTGCGACATACGATGTGTCCCTTGTACTCATCGTCGGCGTCGAGATAATGCGGGAAAGAAAGAGGAGCGATCGGCGACCACCTGCAATAAGTCAGCTTCTAGTTATGTTGTGCAGAGACAAAAACGCTAACCGGATCGTCTCCTTGATCAGCGCCATGGTATAACGAAGTTCTTGCATCCGCGAGAAGTTGGGCAAGGTATCCGAGCCGAAGACGGCGTCAATCTCTTCTTGAGCCTTCTTCATCGTCTCGGGATACAGTCCCATCGCCATCACAAACCAGAGCAGGGTGATGGAGCTGGTGTCCGTCCCCGCGGCGAAAGCCGACCCAGCGACTAGCGAACCAGGTCAGTTGAGCTCCAGGCGCGCGACTCTCAGACTCACTGAAGTACAGCTCCTCGTCGCTGAGGTTCATCTTTGCTTGGTTGTCCCACAGACGCGCGGTGAAGCATTCCAATTCGGGCTCTGTCACCATCCTGGCTTTGACATCCCGAGACAGGCGGCCATAAAGCTGGATTGTGATGCAGTATTCAGTGTGAATTCGCAATGTATAAAGCACACACGCACGTCAATGATTTCCTGGTGCGCTGCCCTTGCTTGGTGGCGCCACGGCGACAGGAAATCCGGGAGTTTGTCCAGAATGGGGAATGAATCGACGAGGTGCGCCCCAGGGTTCGAAGCGATCACAAAGTCCATCAGGATTTTTTGGACCGCAGCGAGATCCCTGCCGTCGTCGGCGAGGCGGGCACCGAAGCTCATGGTGAAGATGAGACCGGCCGGGAAGCGAGGGAAGTGTAAGTAGAACTCCTCCGGCTTTTCTGACGAGATCGCACAGCAGGCGCAACGATGCCGTATACTGCATGTCCTCGTAACCGCCAATGACTGAGCGCGGATGTCAACGGGGGAATAAATTATCAAGAACGGCGCGAACCTCGTGGCTGAAGCATGGAGTGGAAAGCCGCCCGTTGCCTCTTCAGATTGTCGCCGTAGGGCAAAAGGGTGAGGCGCATGTTATTTGACATGTATTTTCCGGCGTAAACGAGAGGACGCCTCGAAGAGTAGATACGCGAGCGGCGACCCAGCTACACACAGTAAGTCAACCCGCCAAGGATCTGATACTGGGGGAGCTTACAAGCTCCTCGGCGTCGGCGGGATCACTTAGGACGACAATGTCATCTCCAGCTAGAGTTACCCTCACAATTGGGCCTGGAACCAAGCGGTCAGTGGGACGCACGTGGCGCAAAGCACAGTAACGCACCATGCTCCTGGGCAAGCTTTTCAAAAAACTTCCAGGTCTTGATCTTCGGAATCTGGAAGGTGTGTCCTACGAAGGGGTGCGGCTTCGGCCCCGGGATTGGGAGCCCCCTTGAGCGAGACCGCCGGTTGAGCCAGTAGATGACTGTTACCGCGACCAAGATGCCGGCAGAAAGATTCAGAGTATCCATTGTTAGCGGCGAGAAATTTCCTGGACTGAATGAAGCCAATTTAGTTTGTTATATACGAGCAACACCGATATCCACTGTGGGTCCGAAGAATATTATCTTCCGGTATGCCGTAACCGCCCTGAGCGGGATGTTGCGACTCAGTCCCCCTGCCGACGTCTTGGATTCCGGATTGATTTTACATCAATCCCATCCACATCCCGCCCGACATAATCCAAACCACAATCAATTCCCGAGACCCGATGCTAGATTTAGAGAAAGATCTGGAGAAGTGATATGGCGGTGATTAAAGTGGGCCCGCGCGACGGTTGCGCCTGCCGCCTGTGGGGTAACATAATGATTCGGTGTACCCACATTCGCTCCCACAGTCTGTCCGCCTCTCCCGGACTCGGTCTCATGTGTGGCGCATGTGGGTATTGGAAGACCGTATAAGACAGAAAAGAACTAGGTTCGGTTCGATATCCCACACCTCTTCGACAATGGCCGGCCAGACCCCCACCGAGACCACTCCCCTCAACAAGACTGCCAAAAAGGATGCCAAAAAGGATGCTCCTCCTCTCAAGCCCATCCTTGCCGCTGTGCCTGAAGGTTTGCGGCCATATCTGGAATTGATCAGACTCGAGAAGGTACTTGTCTCTCATTACTGTCGCAACTCGATATTCATTAGACGCGTAGCCCACTGGGACCATCCTGATGTTCTGGCCGTTCGGTACGCACTTGGCATCTTCCAATCGAGATTGCATTAACTCGACTTTATAGTGTGGGGCCTTACCATGGCCGCTTATACGAATGGCCTTCCTCTCAACGCTTATTGGATCGGCATCGGGAAGGCGCTCGTGGGCGCCTTCCTTCTCCGTAGCTCGGCTTGCACTATCAACGACTTCTTTGATCGTAAGGTGGATGCTGGTGTGGGTAAGCTGAATCCTCCTGCTGGCCGTCCTGCTTCTCACCATGTACTAGAACGCTCCAAGGGTCGGCCTCTTGCCAGCGGCCGTATATCGGTTCCCGCAGCCCTCCTGTACCTGTTTGCCCAATACGCTGTTGGTGTCGCCTTTTTCTATTACACTGAGCACGGTCTGGCGTACGTGATTTTGAACTGCATGTTCTCCCCTTTTCTCACGATAATTCCCAGTTTGCAAGTTGCCCTCATCCAGCTCATCCCATTGTAAATCCTCATCCTCTTCTTTTTGTATGTCGGCTTACCCATTAACCATAGGTTCGGCATCTATCCCCTCATGAAACGCATTACCTATTGGCCCCAGGCTTGGCTTGGCTTTGCCATGAACTTCGGGTTCATTACTGCATGGGTTTCGGTGACGGGGTCTCTGAATTATCCCATCCTCGGTGTTGCTATGGCCAGCCAATGGTGGTGCGTCTGCATCTTCACCCGGGTGGATAAAATCTGAATACTCTCCCTAGCTGGACCATGCTGTACGACACGATCTACGCCTGCCAGGACATCCGTGACGACGTCAAGATGGGTGTGCGTTCGAGTACGTTCTTTTGCCAGCCCCCTGCCCCCGCTTGAGCTAACGATCACCTACTTTGAACAGCCGCTATCCTCTTTGGCACCTGGATCCGACCGCTGCTGATCTCTTTCGGGATCGGCTTTGTGACTCTCATTGGCGTGGCTGGCTACCTCAACCACCAGAGCACCCCCTTCTACGTCGTATCCATCGGCGGTACCTTCCTCCACCTCCTCTGGCAATACCGCACCGTTGACTTGGACGTCCCCAAGAGCTGCTGGGGTAAGTCATCTTTCCCTTGCTCCTGACCCCACTTCACCTGGCTGATCATCGACTGCAGACAACTTCAACAGCAACGGACGGTTGGGCTGGATCCTGTGGGCCGGGCTCTTCATCGACTACGTTCTTGCGCACGACCTCGTCGCACTTCCGAACCTTCCCAAGCTTTGATTTTGTTTAAATAGCTAGTGTTTGTGGTCCAAAGCAGAGTTCGGTCGGGTACATTGCATAATTTAATCTATAGAATCACCATCATCATCACCGACTTTGTCCACTATCTGAGTTTTTCGGTCAACGATCGCAAACAAACCCTGACGCGGGTAGTGCAACCATCCATTCGAGTTTTGACAATCAAACTGAACTCCGCCCGGTCGGTCTCACTGGGGGCAAGTGCCATGGGCATGGGTTCATGGCATATGACACTGGGGGCAAAGACCGACGCATATGAAAAGCATATGCATCAAACACATATGGTTCGCATATGTGCGGATTGTGGAACAAAGGTGTCAATCACCTTTGTTGCACCTTTGTTTTCGGGGGTGACACAAAGGTGAAAACAAAGGTGATTGACACCTTTGTTCCACAATCTGCACATATGCGAACCATATGCGCTTGACGCATATGGTTTTCATATGCATCGATCTGTGCCCCCGGTGTGACCGACACTTGCCATGGCGTTGGCACCGCACATGTAGGGAAACAAAGAGAACAAAGAGATTCTTCAGCCCGGGTCCGGTGGCATCACGGGAACTTCCGCCAGGTGCGAAAACAATTTGCATTGACGTACTCAATTTGTTAAGGCTCAAATTCTGTTCTGTTTGGGGTCCTTTTTAACCTGGGACGCGAGCTTTAACTGAACTTTGGCAAGAGATATGTTTTGATACCACTTTTGTCTTTTCATTTTGAACTCTGGCACATCGCAGTTCGTTCATTGTTACTCGGTCATTCTGGGTCCTGCAACTCCTCCAACTTCCCGTAGATATCTTGCAATTGAATGTAATTCCATCTCTGAATAAACAGTCAGGTAAGAGACCTCAATTCACTTGTCCCCATCGCTGGAAAAAGCTTTACAGTGTTGTAATCCGACCTATAGTTCAGCGTCCGTCACGGTGCTCAGCTCCAAATCTTCCATAACGACCCATAACAGCCTTAAAAATTTGCATTATATTCAAACTGTATCAATACCAGAATCTTATTCCCTCACCAGTGCTTGGTGTTTTGGGAGTGAGTGCGAGGGAGCACCAGTATGCAGTGTTGGCACGTCAGTGACCTGGAATGACTAGTCATTTTTGCAAGTCACTGACTAGTCGGTGACTAGTCATCAAGTCGGGAAAACGACCTGACCTTTGGTCTCAGCCGTTGCCAGCGCGTTGCTACTACTAGGGACCCAACGACTCTCACGTCTCGGCTAACTTGAATAGCTGTGCGTGGCTTTTTCCCGTCGCCCACAGTTGACAGGTCAGCAAGTCAGGTCGCTTCAGTGACTTCACTGACCTGACTATAGTGACTTTTCGACTAGTCACTGACTAGTCGGTGACTTGGCCAACACTGCAGTATGTGCACTTTACCCACTGCATACCCAAGCCATATGATACATGCTGCATGCTGAACTCGCCATTGTGCACATCTAAGCACAATTCGCGCCAAGAGTGCTCGTGTGCCTGCGTGACCCGACTTTATCGCCATGGCACACACCCCTCTACAAGCCCGTGCAAGGGCGCAAACCGATTCGCTGCAACGGGCCGCCCAGCGCGTTGTTCCCACGGCCCTCTCTCTCCGCTGGAATTCGTGCATTGCACATGATTCACGGAAGGCACCGCTGCCTCGCACGCCCGGCCGGCATTGCGCACACATGCCGTGTTTGAGTCAAGTCGGCAACTCCACTCAAATCAATGCAGGGCTTCGAGTTGGACCGTGCGACATGGCAGCGTACTGTGTTGGGATTTGGACTCCACCCCACACAGTGTGCGAGAGAAAGAATAGCAAGGTACATATCTGTTCATCCCATTGCTCCAGCTGACCAACATGCGAGATCTGGAAGGAGTGGTTAGTATGCGTGAAGGAGAGAAACTTATAGACTTGGAGTGTGCACACGGCATTCGATGACACGAGTGGCTGCACAGCTGTGTTCGCGTATTTGAGCCAGCTGCCACAACTGTGGGGGTGAAGCGTGCGAACATATATCTGAACCTGAAAAAATAGAGTCAGCATAAAATCAATGGGAACAATAGTATCTTTTGCAAGTTGACTGAGTACTATACGCCTGGCGGAATTTCCCATGATGCCATCACTTCCAGACCCCGGGCCGCAGAATCTCTTTGTTCCCCCACCACATGCAGCGCCAACGCCATGGCAAGTGTTGGTCATATGCCATGAACCCACGCCCATTGCACTTGCCCGCAGTGTCTTCACCGAAGCTTTGCCGAGGTGCATTGCCCCTCCACGTCTGCACCGGTGGTCACTTCATTCCAGTGGATTCTAATGGAAAGCAGTGGCTCGAACCCGCTGATTTCCTTTGGATTCTACTTTTCAATGACGGATCTCCACTGGTTTACCTCGGTTCTCACCGGATATTTAATCGTTTCCACGCCGATCCTGCTGCCTTCCTTTCCACCATAATTATTTCATTTGTTGGTTTAATATGGGTGTAATCACACCGGTGTCACAATGAAGATTGAACTTATCAACTGTTCTATCCTGCAGGAATATGCTGAGTTGATCTACGGACGGATCATTGTGAATTATCCATCACCCTGGTTGTGCTGTGAACACGCCCCTCTGCACCATCCATGGAAAGATAACCACCAACCCGGCACGCGTGGTTTTGTTGCATTGGGAGGAGCACCACGGCCGAATGTCAGGGACACTTTGACGCGCACAAGCGTGGGCAGGTGCAGTCACTACGTTAAAGGGTCCGCTGAACAGAGTTTGTGTAGCTGTTACTAGGTCAGCGAAGGTCAGTCGACCTCAGTTCACCTCAGCTTAGTCGGCTAAACCGACCCTTTTTAGGTGTCTATGCACATATCAGTCTAGCTGATACTGGCATGTGTCTGGCTGTATTGAGCTACACAGAGCTTCACAGGCTCGTTCTTTCTGAACCGCGCCAACATTGTTGGCAACCGAGTTTCAACATTGCCGGCACGTCACTGGTGATCATGTCGCATAGATCAACGGCCGATCGGGCCCGATCCTCAGCCCCATTGATTGGCGATCCCCGCCGACAGCCACCAAGCCGACGACTTGGAATGAGGACGAAGCTTACAAGGACTTTGAGGTACTGGGGTTTTTGATTCAAATCGACAGGGGGTGTGATGCGTGAGCCGATTTGCCAGTTCGACATTTCGACAGCAGCCGAATTTTTGCGTGACACCCCCAAAAAATTCGACATTCTCACGAAAATTTCGTCTTTTTGCGGTTTTTCAGGCAGTTTTGAAGCCTGCGTGACAGCTTTGAGCTTCAACAGAGGCTGACGCGTTACCGCGACGAAAATTCGTCGACAGGGGGTGCGTGACGCGTGCCTGTCGGTTGAATGAAAAACCCCAGTACCCGGCACTCCTCGACGTGGACTGCAGAGCCTCTGGCTGCAACGTATTTATCTCTTGCACTCTCCTGATAGCTGGTATTTTTCTACGGGCTCTCCCTGTTCTGCATCTCCGCCTGAAGGCTCCTGCTATTCTTGGAGCGCCGGGACATATCTTATAGCGGGGTCTGAAGGGTTCGACATAGCCAAGTTGAACATGAATCGACCATATATGTCTAACCGCAATCGCTCAAACGGTGTTTCCAACCAAAGTGCCCGGGAACGATCAATTCCGCAGACACTTTGAAAAAACTCGACAAAGCTCGAATTTCCGTGGAGCAAGGATCTTCAATCGCCGTTCAAACACCGTTTCTGATTTACCGTGATGTCGATACGGGCGTGCCTGGTGTACGTCTACCTACGTGAAATAACCATCCTGGAAATCTGATGAGATGCCAAGCTGCTGTGAATTCCAAAGAAAACAGATCACTCATTTTGACAATTGACAAGGGGAACGGAACGCGGGACGCTCTGCTAACATGGAAGTTCAAACCAGCAACTTGTAGCTTATTCCCGTCGGATCTCGGGCCGTTTCGGCATCGGATGATTTGATGCACGTGCCAGTGCTTGGCCCGATGAATCCGTCGACAAAACCAGCAGAAAAATAATCACGAACCGTAAATGGCTTGCGAAAACCAATGATGGGACGGGACACGTATGTACTGAAATTTGGGAAAGCCGCAGCTCCAGCGCTGACAATGACAGGTTATAAGCGAAGGCCTTGCGGCGATGCGGACGGGAAGTGGATATAATAGTATTCACTCAGATAAGACTAGGGATACGTCACGTACGTGGTGATTGGATTAGATAATGAGAGAGGATCGCCACCAATCATACATTGAAGGAAATAATGAGATTCGGTGGAAATAAAAACACTGGTTCAATCAGGTTAATTTGAGGCCTGGACTGTAGCAGAGAAGAAAGAGAAGAAGAAAGGAGTAGCACACACACACGCCTCATCGGCGTCGCCGTATGTCAGAATCTTCTGAACCTGGTGCGAATCTGGAAAAGAGAAGGCCAGGGGTTGATGTTCCGCGCCAAGTCAAGTCCAAATCACCATTTAGTCAAGACTTGAACGGCACCAAATGCCACAACACGCGGCTCCAGCCGGCGAGGCATATCCATTACCACCGAGATCCCTACGAAACCCGGCATATCTAAATGAGGATCCAAATGAACCAACGAGACCGGTATACAAACGCTCGAAGTGCTCTAGGTGCAACTCGAAGGACCAGCCCCAGCCCGGTACATGTAGACTTCAAACACGAGAAGGCATGAAAACGCGATCCACAGGAACGTGTTCAACTTTTTCGTCGTCTTGGGGCCGATTGGCCAGGAAGATGTAGCAAGTTGCTGCCCTTCGACTTCCCCTTCCAACCAAGCCTCCCCAACAACAAACATCTCTCTTGCCGCGAACACCTCGAGTATCTCGCATTCAATCTCGGGGATGCCGAGCCGATACCGGCGCCACAGTCGGCCTTCCCCCAGCCCTAACCCCACCCCTTTCTCGACCGTCGCCGTGTCGTTGGGCCCCCCAATCCCCACCTCGAGCAGCTCGAAGCTCGGACTAATTCCCACCTTCTTGAATAGCTGCCCAATGCCATACCCCTCCTCGAGGAACAGCCGCGCGCAGCGGGCAGACGAAATCTTGACTGTGGAGGTCGCAGTGCAAACAATCCTTCCGCTGCATTGCAGGTGTATTTGTCTGTTCTGCACTAACGGAGCCGCAGGTGAGGCGGAGGCGACTGCGCTGGATTCGGGAGGGCCAGGGGCTCCAAGGCGTCCCTTAGACCTTTAGTGAAGGTATGGGAGTATACAAGCGCCACAACGATCGGCCGTGCAAAGAATGCGCTGTGGACAGCGTCAGCACGACGGCCGTCTTTACTGACTGCGAGGGCTCACCTCAGGACTCGCTGTAAATCTCCTTGTGCGGAGAGCGCGATGCGCTCCAGCCCGGTGATTTCCTTCGGCCATGAAAACTAGAATACTTGTAAGAACTCATGGTGAGACTAGCGTCGGGGAGTCACTGACGCTGACGGTTGTTGTCTTGGGGCTGAACGTGTAAAAGGGAGCCATAATTATGTGAGTGAGAAGGAGACAAAAGCTAAAGAAAGGAAGCTGTTTTTAACAGCGACAGCGATTTGTTTTTGATTTGTTTTCAAGTTAATCCCGCCTCGGACGTCGAGGACCCACGTGCGCGCCGCAATGTCGCCACATGTGCCCCGAGGCATAGCAAGCAGTCTACTCGGAACGGTAGTGACGGATTCGAAGCCGTCCCGGCGGCCCCCAAACCTCGACAGGCATCAATCAATTCTCGGACTCGGTGAATATATTCAACGCGCGCCACTGACTCCCCGAGATTGCAGTGCCGCCAAGGACAGGACGGTTCCCCATCTTTCTGTGAATTGTCGGAGAGTCAAGTTGCGTGAAAAAAGCAAACACCTCATGCCCTCACGCGCAGCCCTTTCCGATTTCAAAGCGAGTCGAAATTTGGGTGAGATGCTTAATTGATCTTCAACGAAGTGATGGCGGTTGTGTTGTGAGGAGTGATGGAAAACCGGCTTCGACTTTGCCGTGATGCGGTGATATTGATCGGGTTGTGATGTGGTTCACTGGATGTCAAGTGGATGTAAAAGTCCGTACGGAGGTAAGTACGAGCGTCTAGATATCCGACCGTATGGACACGCGCCACGGCCCACGGTCAATCCCGACTTATTGGCAGAATCTAAGGGCAATCAACAAGTCAGGCAATAAAAGAGGGTTGAATTGCGACTTGATTGCGACTCGGTGAACAATATCTAGCAGTCCATTTTCTCTCCCCCATCTCCAATGTCGCGCCGTCGATGGGTAGGATCCCCATCACATCTATTTCCCTTTGGCGCAGGTCGGTCAAGTCCGGTTCTCTTGCAAGGGGCTCAACGCGGGATGGTAAGCAAGCCAGCTAGAGGACGGAGAGTTGCAGCCTGCCAAAAAAATTATATCATCGCTGTATTTCATCTTTGCAGAACTTCGGACTTTGCAAGAAGAACATCGAAAGACCAGATATGAATTCGCCTGGAACCAAGGTCAGGTGAGCGTCCAATGACTACATGACACTGACTCGGTTCAAAACCTCTTTCCTTTTCAATCAATCCTCGGAATATTGCCCTATTCCACGAAACACTATGGAGGCACGAACTCGTTGAATAAACCATGCGGAACTCGTAGAACTACAGAAAACTGCTGAGTCTCATTGCTGGCTGAACCGTTAGTTAACCGTTGCACAGTATTTAGTCTGAATAATTTGCGCGTCTAGCGCCATAACGATGGCAGTTGAGACTGAAGTGTTGAAGATTGATTATGTGAAACATTACGAGATGTACCTCCGCTTCGCTCCGGCAACCGAAGATGAACGGAGAAATGTGTATACATTGCCTGTAAGGAATACAACACTGGAACGACAAACAATGAAAGTGGATTACCAGCACCTGAAATATGTACCTTGGATTACAGCTCTTTGCGGTACAACAGGCGTGGCACCTTTTTTTTTTTTTTTTGAACTTTCCACTAGAACAGCCACTGGGGGGTCAGTTTTTGTCAGAATCCCTTGGAAATAGGCGCGTTAGAATCGCACTGCAAATCCGCAGGCGACCAAATACCGGCTTTTTTGATCTGATTACACAATGAAATTTCTTCCGCAAAATCATGGCTTTGAGCAGGAACACTGTAGCACTGTGAGTCCTGGCCCGATTGACCTAATTCCTGGATATGTTATGTATCTGAGGTGGGACTTTGGGACAGTCAACTCTTATCAGCAGTATGTCGACCCATTGTGATTTGGCACACACTTTGGTGAGGTAGATATTTAAGCCCTACTATATATAGACTACTATAAGACACTTTGGGTAATATTATACCTGTAACATTCAGGACCCATAGCCCCACCTCAGATACATAACATATCCAGGAATTAGGTCAATCGGGCCAGGACTCACAGTGCTACAGTGTTCCTGCTCAAAGCCATGATTTTGCGGAAGAAATTTCATTATGTAATCAGATCAGAAAAGCCGGTATTTGGTCGCCTGCGGATTTGCAGTGCGATTCTAACGCGCCTATTTCCAAGGGATTCTGACAAAAACTGACCCCCCAGTGGCTGTTCTAGTGAAAAGTTCAAAAAAAAAAAAAAAGGTGCCGCGCCTGTTGTACCGCAAAGAGCTGTAAGCGAAGTCCGGCGATCCTGTCGAGGGAATTAGTTTCGAAAATAATATATGTATCATACACGTACGTACTGGCGATTCAAGTCAAGTCTCGGGGAAAGCAGGCTGAACATGAGCATGTCTGATAGCATCAAGCCAAGAGCATCAGGATCCGCTGTGAATCCAGAAGTGAAGAATTTGTTTAAGCCTGTGGAGCTATTTGAATGAATTGCGGTCCAGAATGCTTGCATGCAGATTGGGAATTACTTAAAAAAAATTCGACTATCTTAATTTTTGTTTTATCGAGTCTGACACTGGGAGACTAGGAATTACTGTGGGAGCAAAGTTTTGCATAATGCCGGAATTCATTGAGCACAGAGCAAGCCGACAGTTGAGAGGCCCATCTAGATGCTGAAACCAAAGGGGTAGTCAAATTGGGAGCAAAGAATTGAGCGAAAATGTTGCAGGCCTGGGGCCGTCAAATCAAAAGGGGAGGGGAAAGGCAGGGACATGGAGCGAGGATGCTGACCTTTTTATTCATGCCACGGTGATTCGGCCGCAGTGAGAAGACTTTACAGCGCAGTTAGGGAATAACCGCGGCGCAGCGAGAAATGTGCTGCGAGTCTACTGAATGGAGTTGGGCATGGTCAGCCAAGGAATTATCACAAACGGGGCGCCTGAAGAAGATGAGAGGCAAAACGAACGGATAGATAGAGCCAAATGGGTTAATTGCACTGCCGGGTGAGCAAATCTTAAAGAACGGTTAAATTAAATTAAAGCGCGGGTGTAGAGTTGTATGTCGCAGCTTGCTCAGAAGAAGAGGAATCCAAATTTAGGCAGTGCAGAGATTAGAAGCACGGTCCGTAGCAGACCACGGGGCCATTGCATGACGGGGCGTCACCGAGAAAAAAGGAAAGACTGAACGGCGCACAGACAAAGGATATACGGGTTTATGCTGGGAAAGCACAGGTAGGTTGGTAGTATTACACTGCACACCCGCTAGGAGTGCCGGGAAATTGTGGATTGTGCAAGCGGTCGATAGGAGAGGGAGCAGAATGGAGTTCAGCCTCATGGAGAAAGTAACCAACATGTGCAAACTGATGGGCACCGCCGAATGAACAAAATCTTAAAGAACGGTTAATACCAGCTCCCTGCACTCAGTCTTGACGGAATCTGCGGTTAAACAGGTTTTCAAATATTTTACTCCGCTGATTCCTCTTTACTGTTCGTGATCTCGTCCAAATTTCTTCCGCGAAGTGGTCGGAGATTGGCAATCATTTCAAGTACCCTAGTTAACTCTAGTATAGCATTGCACAGACCCAGTTTCCTTCGAAGCTACGTACAAGAAAGCGCGAGCGGAAGGGAACTCTTGGGAGAATAGAGAACACACTCTGGCGTCACCATGGGTGGATACTCCACGTTGAGAACCGGTATCGACACGTTTTCGCGGGCGTAAGTGGTTGTTCCTCACTAGAATCATGCCCTATCAAGTGCTCATTGCTGTGCTAGTTCTCTCAGCGAAAGCCGCGTTGAGTGATACCGCCTTGGCACACTGCCCAGTAAGGCCCTAGTCTGTAGTTTACCGCGCGCCGGGTAAGTAATTGGTCGCCGACCTTATTCCTAATCATCGGAGTTTGAATCTGTTCCCACGCCTTTACTTCCGCGCCGCCATTGCTCTCCCGCTCTTCTGAACCTCTCTGGCCGTCACCGGCTTGTAATGGCGCCCCGTTTTCGCTGGAGAGACCCCGAGGGAGTCCGAACCATCACCCAAATCGTAAAGAACACGATTCCACTGTGCACAGTGGAAAGATGGTCTATATCCGTGGCAATTGCCGCTTGTTGTTCGGATTCTTGACAGCGGTGATATTTCTGCTGTATTGTGACTGGTGGCGGCAAATCTGCGCTCTTCGGTGTCCCAATCATTGTTCTTAAGGAAGTGGCTCGGCGTCCCAACCTGTATCCGGATCTCCCGGTACGACTGCTACCGATAGGACTCGTCATTACGCCGACAAAAGGCCTGGCTGCAAATATTGTATGATCCATTCTGGTCTCCTACACTGATATGAATTTTCTGCAGGTCCTTGAGCTCAAGAAACTCAATGTTCCTGCCTTTTCTCACTGTCACGAGACGGTTACAGAAGCGCGTATCGCTGGCCGCAACGTCGTGCACGAAATCCACGACTGCAAGACTTGGAACATAATCTGTGTCGATCCGGAGCACCTGCATGAGAAGGCTTGGCGACAAATTTCCGTGTTCGACGTCTTTCGTGCGAATATCGTGTATGGATGTGCCGACGAGGCGCACCTTATCAACACATGGGGCGCCGAGTTTCACCCGCAGTTCAGGCATATCGGCGCCTTCTTCAACGGCTGCCTACCCTCCTCCATCTCTGTAATGGCGCTTTCGGCAACCGTACAGACCGGCGCTGCCCTCAATTCCATCTGCTCGAGTCTTGGCATGTCTGGCGATGATTTCTACCTGTTTCGATCCTCCAACGAGCGCCAGAACACAAACTTCCCGCTAACCGAAGCCGTCCGAAATCAGCCTACTTCCCTTCCTCCATCCTAAACTCCCTCCTCGACAATCTTCTTAGTCTTAACTCGCTCGCCGAGCTCGAAAGCCTTGTGGAGCCCTGGTACTTTTCTCACCACTATCGTGTCCGGCTATATGCCGTTGTGCATGATCTTTTCTCGAGCATCCGGCCCAGCGCGAACAGGCGGGGTTGGATAAGAACACCAAGCAGCGTGCGACTCGCAAGGCAAGGAAGAAGGCCACGGATTGGGATGGATTGGAAGAGGAGGAGGTAGAGGAGAGTGAATCGGAGTCGAGCTCTGAGGAGGTAGATGAAGATCGACGCTCGTCGCCAATCCCCCCCCCACCAAAGCGCTCGAGGCGCGTTCTGGAAGAACTTACCAACACACCACAATCGCCACCTACACGCTCTCTCAGAAAGCCGGCACAACAGGCAGTAAGAAAACCGGTGCAACGTGCCCCAAGGAAGAAATTGGAGAAGGCCATGGAAGTAAGTCAAAGCTATTTGAATCCCTATCGAACATCGCGGCGGCATGCTGCACAGAACTCATGAGCTATGTTTTGTTTTTAACTCACTGCTATTTTATCGCAATTTTGTATGCTACTGCAATTCATTCTCCTTCACTTTCACTCGCTGTCTCCTCGCTTTCTAGCAGAGGCAAAGCTGGTGATTACGGGAATAATTTGGGACTCCAGATGTCTTTGGTACCTCCGCACGAGCTTGACTGGCAGCTGAGGAGGATTTCCGTCCATTTGGCGATTCAAAATCGTCTCCAGAGGGTCCTCAGGATCGTTCGACGCGTGCAGAGGAAAAAAATTGGGCTGTAGACGTGGCGGAGAAGAAAGAAGACGCGTCGCCATCGATTGTCACAAGGTGTGACATGACGCGAGCTGATTTGTAATAAGGTCGACGAGTGATCAAGCAATCAAGCTGATCAACAGACTACAAACAACCGAGGTACGAGGTAAGTAAGTTATGTTTGTAGGGTCTGTCTACGAGAGACTGGTAAGGCCCCGGAACTCTAACGGACTCCCCCCGTCCCTGCTCTTTCGAGGCTCTTGGCATCCTATTGAGCCTAAGGTGAGGCAAAGCCGAGGGCTTGTCAGCTGTATTTGAAGATTGCTGTAATGTCGCGAAGCAATCGCGCCGCTCACCGGAAACTTCTCGAGACTCGTGGTCGATAATTTTGTATATAACCGGAGAACCGCCCCTTCCCTGGGCCAACTAATGACAAGAAATGTATTTCAAGCTTGCGTTGGCTGGTTTTGCGGTGCCGGTAATCCTTGTCTACTGGTTCAACAAGCGATCGCTCAAATCACTCGAAATCCGGGTCCGCCGACGCATCCCTTTGTCGGCCGCACATTCAAGGTTCCGACAACCAAAATGTGGAAATACTATGAGCATCTGTCTCATGAGCACGGTGAGCTGTCTTCTTTGATTTTTCGTGTGCGGTGTTCTAATGAGATGGTCTCGACAGGGCCGATTATGAAGTTGACCCTCGCAGGGGACAATATTCTTGTCCTCGGTCACCCATCGGATGCCCAGGAACTTGTACGTGCTTCTCTTTAAATTTCGTCGCTTCTGTGGTCGCTACTAAGTGAGCGCACACAGCTCGGGCGCTGCTCTCGCATTTACTCCTCACGATGGCCCTGGAAAATACCAGTCCAACCACATGCGAAACCCTCCAGCTCAGTATGTCGTTGCGCCTGCTGAAGGACATGGCCAAAGCACCGACGGAGTTCTTCTGGCACATCCCACGCTTCCATGCGTCACTCGTGTTTGCACTGAGCTTTGGCCGCGAGCTGGAAGAACACGATCTCGCGGAGGTGCAGAAGATTCTGGCAGACTTTGTGTTCGATATCAATCCGGGCGCGCACCTCGTCGATACTTCCCCGATGCTCCTTCCACTTTCTCTCGCTGTAGGTATGTCCATTCCTTTGCAGTACTCTGCATTCATCTTGCACACCAGGTGGCTCGCGGAAGGGCGACGCAAGCGCGTACGGGAATTTGCAGTGAATATGGTTTTATCTTCACATTCGTCACGGACTCATGCTTACTTTTGTCATTGAAACTTCATAGCTCTACGGTGGGCTGTGTATGGACGTCAAGAAGCGAATGGAGGAGGATCCCGAGATGGAATGCTTCACCGCGCGCCTGTGGGACCAGCAAGAGAAACTCAAGATGCCCGACGAGGAGATCTTCTATAGTGTGTCCCCGAACACCGCATAAAATACCATCTTAGAGCGATTAAGGCACCTTGTAGTGATCCAAATGCGAGTGAATCGTGAATATCTGTGCCTAAAGTCATCTAACAGAGCAGAGACAGGCCTTGAAAGATGGTTTTCGAGTACTGCAAATAATTGTCAGTAACCGGCGGCAAGTCCCGAAGCTGAAGTACACCGAATTTTGAACCGATTTGAGCTCAACACTATCTCTGATAAGCTTGAAAGACGAGTTCCAACATTGTGGGTATCACCTAGAAGTAAATGGGGAAGGTATATGTTATTTTGTCGCCTGTACTGTGCTTTTCCCCGGACCCCTCCGGCACCCTTGTACCCGCGGGGCGGGTTCACGGGATGGCGCGGGTTCAGAAATTCGCACACCGTACCCGTACCCCTCAGACCCGTACCCCCCATACCCCTCTCAGATCTGCGACCCGTGGTCTTCCTTATATGTGTTCCGGGCATCGCAGGGGTCGAAACACATTTATCGGCTGGTACACTGGACAAATGAGCAAAGGAGGCGTGAAGGAAGCGATTTGTCGAGATCTGAGCGGGGAATTGTCACCAACCGTGTCCTTGTTGGTGGAACAGGCAAAAAATCGTGTATTTGGGTGCTGAGAGCTGAGTGGTAGAGAGGAATCGGGAAGGCACCGGATTAAAGCAAAAAGGTGTATGAGCACATATTGGGGGTCATACCATACCTTGACGTCTTACCAGAAGGCGGAATGGGGCAGACTCAGAGATGGTGGCAAGACAAAACGCGAGTCATGTCACGTGTACGCCAGGTGACAGGAAATCCTGGGCAAGTCAATGAATTGAATTTCGGAACTTTCTTCCCGAAGAAGATGTTGACTTTGAACAACCTAGAGGATTACTTAGGGCCAAGATAAATCTTTGTGAATAAATTCCGCGCCACCCTAATCTTGGGATGACATCGCCATTTACAGGGAATGGCGTCCCATGGAGGTCGGGGTACACATTGTTGGTGGCGATTTGCCTAATGTGCTCCAGGGAGTGCGACCGGCCGAGCAGGGCCGTGGATGAAAGGCCCAAGCCATGGGTGACCGGCCGTGATACAGTCACGGCGAAAATTGTTGCCCATCCCTAAAAAGGAAATTTTGTGATGGCTCATAAAAAATACACTGTGGACCAACCACTAGTGGGTTCTGAGCTAGAATATTAGCCAGATGTTGTATCTGATTCATAATATATGCTACTTTGGTGCACCAAATCCTGGAAATTGCTCCCCTGCTGGGATTTAGTGGTAACCTGATGATCCATATAACTGTGCATCCAGCCAAGTGCATGCCAAAATGAGTGGTATTTTGGCTCATATACAATATCTGAATACCCCTCTACCCAAGCCATTAGCTAGTAATTTGTCCACCACACATTTATTGTAAGCCATCACAAATTTCCTTTTTAGGTATGGGCAACAATTTTCGCCATGACTGTACCACGGTTCTCAAAGTACTGTAGAGTTTCATTCAATTCGGCGGTCATGTGTCACGCACCCCCTGTGCCGCGATGAATTTTGGTCTCGGTCACGGGTCACTAGTCTCGTGTTTACCGCGGGGGTTGGATCGTAGTGCAGTCTTATTATGTAATCTTATGTCAGCTTTCTCCAATTCTCTTCCCTCGACACCAAGGCATTCAAATTCAATCAAGTTTTGCAGCAGATAGCATTTATTACCATCTAACCTTCTATCTCCTTAGAAATTTTTTAAAAGTGTAGAACCTGTTCTGCTAAACACCCGGTTCAACCAGTGTTGTCAAGTCACTGACTTTTGATCGACCCGAGTCAATGCCCTTTGACGTTGCGACCTTGAGTGACCGGGTCAGTGACTCGTCAGTGACGCGTCGAAGTAGCGGATCAGAAATCCGAAGGTAAGTTCTCACGGTCGCGTCTTCTCTTCGCGTCTTTCTTTTGCTCTTCTTTGCTCCCTCAAACCACGGTTTCTGTGTGCGCAACTCATCCCCGTGCATCATGCCAAAACCTGGCCCCATATGGGACGCGTATCACACGGACGGCCAAAAATACAAGTCAAATAAATCATACTCGAATGCATGGTGTCTCGCGTGCCTTCAGCAGCAAATTGAGGCGACGAAGGCGAATGAGCGGAAAGAGATAGCTGAGGGGACGCGTTTTGGACCACCTACTACCATGTCTGAAGAGGACTGGTTGAAATTCGGTGCGATATCTACACGATAGACTACTTTGTATTCCGACACTGATTAAGTTGTTAGTGGCGACGCCGAACACTGCAATGGCAGGGAAACCAGATGGAATGATGCGCCATCTTCGCTTGTGCTCAGCGATTGAAGCCTCGGAAGACCTCAAGACTAAGCGCCAACAACTGTTTCAACGAATCGAAGCAGCGCGGGGGCCGCAAACTAGTACACCTTCAATATCTCGATTACAATCTTTTCCTGCTCTCAGTCCCAACTACGCCATACCTGCCCCTATGAATCCTAACCACAGTTTCTCACCTGCCTTTCATGGAACTCCCAATTTTCGCCCTTCGGTTCCACCTTCACCGTCTTTGAGCCCTCTCTCCCCTCTCTTTCCGACAAATTCACTTCCACCTTCCCCATTTGACGCATCGACACCACCTCCGTCCTCAATGCTCTTTGAAGGGCCTTCCACAAAGCGACGGCGTACATCGACAGGGTGGACGTCCGAGCAGCAGGACGAGTTTAGCTCCGATCTCTGCAAGCTTTTCGCTACATGCAATTGGTCGTGGAACACGGTTCAGCACCCCGAGTTCCAACAGTTCTTCGAGAAATATGTTCCTGGTGCCCGCTTGCCCGACCGCCGTGTACTTTCCGGTCCAATCTTGGACCACGCGGTCGAGGATGTGATTGGTCGTTCCCGCTTGGAAACCAACGGAAAGCTTGCTACTTATTTAGAGGATGGCTGGAGTAATATTGCCCGAACTCATATTGATACGTCTCTTCTCAGTGTCGAGAGCAAGGTTTGTGTTTTCTTTTGAATTCCACTACCCGTAATTCGAACTAACAATTGTTGTAGCCTTTTCTTCTCCGAACACACGACATGACCGGGCGCCCCAAGACCGGCGACGAGCTCCTTCTAATCGTCAGAAGTGATATTGCCTACGCAGAGAAGACGTATGGTGTCGAAGTTATCGCCGTCTGCACTGATGATGGTCCCGAGGGGAAGAAGATGCGGCGACTTGTCAAGGAGCAGTCATCATGGATCGCCGCGTTTGAATGCTGGGCGCACCAGGCACATCTGATCACTGGCAATTATCTCGCAATCAAGGCGGTTTGGATGCAAGCAGCAAAGCAGGCCATCGAGATCATCAAGTTCTTTAATCATCATCAGACCCCGTTAGGTCTCCTTCGCGCACAGGAAATGCTCACCCTGGGCCATCTTTTGGCGCTTCTCCTCCCTGTTCTCACCCGCTGGCTTTCCAATTATTGCGCTATCCGCCGGCTGAAAAAGCTCCAGCCTCAAATTCAGGTCGTCATTATCTCGAATGAGCCTACCCTCCGACTCTGTTTAGGTAGAAAGCAGGAGCAGATCACCGCAGCAGAGTCCGTGATAGGAATCTGCAAAGACAGCCGCTTTTGGGAAAATTTAGACCGGTATGTTGTCCGGAGTTCGTTCGCGTTCAAACAAGTCCTGATCCAATCCAGCATTGCCAAACACCTCGAACCCCTTGCCATCGCATCCAATCTCCTCCAGTCGCCTAACTGCCGACTGGATACGGTACTTCTCACGCTCGGAAATCTTTATCGTATCTTCGGTGCACTGCCAACGTCGGACTCCGAGGTGACTGCCGCGCTCCACGGAAGTTTAGAGCGGCGGTGGGCAAAGACTGACCAAGAATTAATGATTCTTTCCGTGTTTCTGAATCCATTCACCCGCCACCTCCCATTCAATCTCGATGTCTTCCCTCCGATTATGTTCTTCCACCTCACTGTTCGCGCATACAAACGGTTACTGCGCCAGGATCCCGCAGGCGATATTGATTTTGCCGCTGCATTCAATGACTATCACAACAACATCGGATTTTTCTCAAAGGCGTCCATGGCTCTTGATTGGCACCACCAAGCGTACGTGCGCACGGTGAGCTTGATCTTGTGTTGTGGAACCACCGTTGAATCCGAACAGGGAGCGTCACCCGATCTTGTCTCCATATGGCGCTCTATGGGTGGCAACACATCTCTCACGGGGCGCGCCGGATTCATCGCCTTGGCAGTCCGCATCCTCAGTATTCTACCAAACTCTGCAGGCCCGGAACGTGTTTTCAGCGAATTCGGTATGATACACACGAAGCGAAGAAATCGTCTTGACCCCGAGAAAGTCCACAAAACATCGCTTGTTCGTTCGGATCGTATGAAGACGCATGCAGCAAACGGTTTGATACCAAAACGGAAAGTTCGTCAATGCAGCATTGCCGAGGACCAACTCGATGCGGAGATCGAGGGACCCGGTAACGACGACGATGAGGGTGGCTCCTCCAACTCGCTCGGCACACTACAAAACGATTTCGAATCCATGGCCAATATTCTTGTTGACTTGGCTCAGCAGGATGACTCCGAAGACGACGATATGTTGCCGGAAACTCAACCCACCCCAACTCCGAGCCGACAACCAGCGACTGCCGCATTCCCCAATGCCAGCGGGCGGATTCCTGCGTACAAAAAGGTCCCGCTGGAAAAGTTGTTCAATTACCCGGCGGCAGGGACGTCAGAATCCAATCTCGACTTTTTTTGGCATGCGGGGCGCACAGGTTTGGATGCGGAAGATTTGGAGTTGGAGGCTGAACAGGCTGGCGGTGTGGAAGCAGTTTTAGGTTCCGATAATTAGATTAGACATCTGGTAAAGATAATAGGTTGTTGATAACTCGAAGAGAACACTGAGAAGTCAGTAAATATCGTAGTGTGCGCACAATGAGGAGAAATGAGAATCGAGGTCGCTGACCTTTGATTGACGGGGTCGATCAAAGTCATTGACCCGTCGATCAAGGTCGGTGACCCGTCACTGACGGGTCGTTGACAACACTGGGTTCAACCATGTGACTACCAAGACAAAATTTGGGTGGAGCACAAACCGATGAAATCTTGAAAGATTATTCGAGGGAAAAATCAAGATAGGTAAACCAGTATCAGAAAGTGGGTTGGATGGTTCTTGCTGCACAAAACGCGCTGTTTACAGGAAACAAAAAGGTCGTAAAGGCCAGGAATCGAACCCACACGCATATCAGATTACCTAATAAGGCTGCACTACAATCCGACCCCCCACGGTAAGCAACAGACTCTATACAGCGAGGTACGAGCTTGGTTTGTACAGAGTGTCTGTCTACGAGAGACTAACGGGTCACGGCGCCCAGTGCCGAATGTAAAATGCGTAACATTGGGGCCAAATCTCCTGTCACCTGCTCACGATTCCTTAAGCAGAATGTGTCGAGACGGTCCGTGATGCTTAAACCGGATTAAGCAGCTTAAGATGATTTCAAAATTATATATAGGTATAGTAGATTGAATATACTGACTACTACTGCTACTATGGCTATTTAAATGAGCTTAAGCAAGTACCGCTTGAGCGGCAAGGAGGGGTGGGGAAAACAGGATGGCCAGCGCATAATCGCGCCACTCCTCCTAACAGCTTAAGCCCTTCTGCGCTTAAGCAGCTTAAGCCTCTCGACAGGTCAGTAGCTCATGGCTGTCGATGCTTAAGCAGGCATTCAAACGCCAAAAGTGCCAGGTAAGACCAAGGATAAAATCGGAGAATAGACACATGTATAGCACTATCTGACAGCAACAGTTATCTCAAGATGTGTGGACGAGAGCTTGCACGTACCACGTGGCAGCCAATGCACAAAACCCTGGTGGCAACCGTCATCGGCGGTGTTCCAAGCCGTCAACGGTGCAGATGGCTCTCCAGAGCTCTCCAGCAGATTGGCGCCTCATAAAGATCATGATAACGTTGGCACAGTGTCGGGAAGGAATGAGAGACATTTTTGAGGGATTAAATATGAGATAGGTGGACATGCTCACATGTAAAGGGAAGGCGCAGTTGCATCCAGGTGTTGCGGGAAGCAGTGACAACATGGTGGTCGAGAGAAGAAAGGCGAAATTGCCACTGATTGGCGAGAGATCATTGATCACCGATCGATAGCAGTGCCGCTCTTTGTCTTTCACCTTTGGCCACCTTTCTGAGGTTGACCACCACCTAGACGCTCTTCCACCGTTCTCCACCCCTTCCCCTCTTCCATTCTGCGTTGTTTATATCTCTTCAATTCCTTGGCCTTCGCAGCTGAGTGTCAATCAGACCCAGCACCACACATCAATTGATTTTTGCCACCTTTGCGTGGCGCCTGGGACAGCTATTACCATGTATGCTGTTCATTTCCCTCTATTACTGCTTCTCCGGTTCACTTCCCGTTTCCTCTTTGCCACTTTTCAGTGAGGACATTGAATGCACCGGAGCACTATTGCCCGGTTTTCCCCCCGCCACTTGCTTCAAACACGGCTAAACCAGTACAAGACCGGGACTACACTTAGCTTTGGTGAGTCGCAACAATATTACCTAACCCGGCACCTGCTTCAGTGTCCGGGTTGCTTGAACGACTTTGTGCTTTGGCTTTGCTTAAGCAGCTTGGCGTGCTTAAGCAGGTTTCATCACTTGCAGTTAGCTTTAGTAGTCTTTGTGTTTGCAGCGATGGCGCTTGAGCAGCTTAGCCGGCTTAAGTGGATTAAGCACAATAACTAACTTAGCGGTACGGTAGGTACAATTATCTACATACAATATTTGAGACGTGCTTAAGCGGCTTAAGCCGGCCCGGCCCGTCTCAATGTAGTTTGCTTAAGCAAACGAGAGCTAGTTTTATAAATCTCCCTTGGAGGTGCAAAAAAGGCAGAATTTGGGAAATTTTTCCTCTTTGAATGCCGAATCTTTGGAGGTGTCACGCCAAAATTCGTTGGTTGCCGAAGTGCCGAATCGGTATTTTGGGTCACAGGTCACAACCCGTGCCGAATTGAATGAAATTGTACAGTAGTACCAGATGAGCGAAGAGCCACCTCCCCCCCCCCCCCAGTGTCTGAAGGTATCTAGCTGGTGGTATCAAGGTAGTATGGAGAGAAAGAGCAGCTGATTCATTACTCCCGGATCAGCGCACACGTTGCTCCCCTTTTTGCCTGCCGCCGGCCGAGATAGGGGCTCGCTCTGATCGCCTATCTTGTTAATTAACCGTTCTTTAAGCAAATGGCTCCTCGGCTGTGCTGTTTCTCCATACACTCATTCTCCTTTCGCTTTTTCTCTCCTCTTCCTCTTGGGTCATCCCCTTCTGTCGTCGACCTTCCGTACGGTTCAACACAGCCTTTTCATTTACCGCTGCTCAGCTGACCTGCGCGCAGGCTTTCTTGACAGCACGCAGCTCAGCGCAGTTGCTGCCAGCACTCGATTCTTACCTGGCCGAGAGGCCACGTAGGCTCCCTTGAGTTCTTTCAGTGCAATAGATTCGGCCGTGAGGAATAAATAGCGGAATTTTCCTCACCCAATACACTCGCCACTTTTCACCCTCCTCATATCGACTGCACCCTCTGCTCATTGCTGTTCTGTGGTGCAGATCACATTGTGGTCTATTTGCTTCCACTCTGGTGTTTGTTTTCCCGCTTTCCTGTTAGATTCAATGGTTCTCGGGGGATCAATATCCAACCACGCTCTGTATATCACGTTCCTGAATCTCGCCTCGGGCATGGCGTCTGGACCCCATATTCAATTTGCTTCATTCGTTGCGCAACCTTCTCCCCAACACCTTGACCTCGCCAGTACTGCGGGTCTCTGCTTTCAAGTACTCAGTCTCAGCCGTCTTTCAATAAAACTCTCTTCGACCCGGGACGGTAAAGGCGGCATTAAATGCTCAGTGCGAAAAATCCCTCATTGTCAGTGTAGCCTTCCCTGGCCAAAACTTCACCATGCAACAGTTCAATCCCCCCGTCGCTCGTACTAAAATCTCTCTGCTGCGGCTTTATTCAAACTATTGCGACCCGAGTACGTTCTCACGGTCAATTGCGCAATTGATGTCTATCCTTATCTCTTGAAATTGATATTCTCTGGGCAGTGGGATCACTCCGGGAGCGTGAACCTCGTGGAGACTGTCGAGAAATTGATATTGTGCGTGCCATTGTCATTAAGTACTACTTGGGGCTTGAGCTACTCGTGGACTTTGAAATCAAATCACCCTGCATCCTTTAAGTTATTGTGTATTCCCGCTATCCGTATCCCTACCACAATGTCTGATTTTATCATCGTCTGCGCTGCCGGAGCGAAGCGGCGGCGCGTCTTGTATGTAATTACTCTTCTAAAGCGCTGAAATTTGATTCAGTATTTCGGACGCCATGGCCCATGAGTCCACGTTTCTGCGCTGTTGCGCGACTCCAAGGACATCAGTGATGTTCACAGTGTCGGCGATCCCGTACTGCGAGGATCACATTGAACCAAGCTTGGGTCTCCCACTAGACAGCACGGAGCACGGCATGGAAATACGTCGGTGCCTAGTGAAACGAAGGATATACCTCATTCCTCCCATATCGAGTGTGCCAAAAGCATCGACACTGCGGCCAACGACCACGCAGACGAAATTTGACAGGACATTCGGGTGCCGTGGAGGGGCCGCAATGCGCCTTTTGAAGGCTAACCTCGGCGCGCGGGGAAGCGACCCGCGTCGCCCGTGGCCCGCCACTGGGCGCCGCCGCACTCGTCCCACCTGCGTGTGATTGGCGATCAGTACGTCGCGCCTATCTACAATCTACCACGTACAACAATTCGCCATTGGCTAGCGAATGAATTGCAATTCATTCAAAAAGGGGGCGCTCCGATAAGTCCGGTGAATTGGTCAGCTATTCCTTGGCCCCGCTCTACTCAAGTATTGACGAACTCCCGCTGAGTACACACGTGGGTGGGGATGTAACTACTGTAACTCATTGAATTATTTCCTGCAGGGCCTCATGCAGCAGTTATTTTCGTTCCTGTACGGCTCAACGGAGATATATATTCATGAAGTATGATACTGCTCGTTGTCGATTGCCGAAAGGAGAAGATCGAGCCCTCTCATTCAGTGCACGGCCTCTCTCCGCTCTCTCAGAGTCTCCCAACCAGTACCATCTCATCATGTTCAGGTGAAATCACATGCGGGTGTCGGGCATAGGCGACAGGCGTGCGAAGGTGAAGGAAGCTCCCGCATTGTTTATTTCAACAAGCGGCTGCTCGGCCGCTTCGCGGCCTCGCATCCCCTTCCTCTGGTGTGAACTGGAAGTGTAACAGAGATGGATTGTAAAATCTAATCAAAATAAGTTCAGTCCCTGAGTTTCAAAATAAATTCAACTCAGGGACTGAGCATTCAAGACGACCCATTTTCCTGGACTTGCCGAGGCTGTACACGTTGAGTGATGACGGGATTTTACGCGGCCGCGGCAGGCACGGCATGAGTGGAAACAGAGAGCTCGACGAAAAAGGTTAGAGCTGATGGCGGAGTTTAAAAAGGCTTCGGACACCCGTAATTTTAAAAAGAGGGTGATTCTTCGTCTTCGAGACAGCTGCAATTGCTGCCGGACCCCCAAGACAGAATTTGATCCTCTCTTGTCTTTCGACATCACATCGCTAGGCTCGTGAAACCAGCCCGGCCCGGTGAAATTGATGCCATCGTAAACTCAGGCATTCACCGGGACACAAGGTTACCTGTTGTTTGACGTCCCATCATTATTTGCTCCGATGTTGTAGCTATTTGTTCTCTATCCTAATCCGTCGCCGTTCCCACCCGCTCTGTCTTGTAACCGAGTGGACGTCGACTGGCTTGCGAGTCTATCACATCGCCACGGAATCAGATCTCAACGTCGGTTGTCTGTTGTTGTGTTCCGAAGTCGTCTCCAAATATTTCCAGGAACTCGAAGGCGTGCGAGTATCATACCGCTGTTTGATACACAATCGGGCGACTCCGGATCATGAACTGTTTTTATTCATTGTGCAGAGGCGCAGACAATCAATCTCTGAGCACTGCGGGACATTGTGCGAGAAATATACGTAGTGGAGTCTTCGAGAAATATAAAGATAAATCAGTGTTTTGACATCAATCTTTGACGTGCGTCAGAAAGTGTCACTGTTCGGGTCCCTCTCTGCGCCTGGTTACCGATGTCTGCGCAGTGGGTTGGAGATAAGGCCGATCTTGCGATGCCAGTTTATTCCTTCCAGTCCAACAGTAACAGGCATTTGATCCCTGCCGAGAATAGGTGCCATCCTCTATTAATACTGGACCATTAAAAGGAAGGGCGGCATACCGTACAGCGCGATTTCCTCACGCCCATGTCTGATCGCTCTCAGCAGTCGGGCCGAGTGTTCGTCCTCAGACGCAAGCGCACAGACGTTGCGTGTCAGAATTGCCGAAGACGCAAAGTGAAGGCGAGTGCCATTGCGCACAGCGAGGATTGCGCAATAACCTGGACAAAAAAAATTAGTGCATCCCCGCTGGCGATCCCCTGCAAGATCCCTGCGAGCGCTGCACGAAAAAGGGGCTTGACTGTCAACACGTTGGCGTTGGGACGGAGGAGGATGACGAGCCGGAGAGGACGCCCCCACCGCACCAGTCGGCGTCGCACTCGTCTGCCCCCCACTCACTGGTAGACCGGCTCCTACCGAAAAATCGCGATGGTGCCGGAAGGGGAAACACCCACCCTCTTCAAGTTCAATCACGCCCCAATTCCACACCCCCGCTGGCTCACGTAAACCCGACCGTGCCCGCCGCCATTATAGCGCCGCGGACACCGCCATACTCCGCGCGCCCCGGGCCGGATGATCGGTATTTGCAACGGCCCGCGTATGGTGGCGGTCAGAATCCGACAGCGCTCCCGCATACGATTGGGTATACTTCTGACTCAAGCAGCTTGAACACCAATTCCTACCCCGCGCAAATGCCTTATGTTCAGGCCACCACAGCCAACGACAATTCGGGCTACAACTGTCGACCGGCGCCGACCAATAATTTCCTGTATGTCCTTTGTTTCAGCCAGCGTTTCACCTCACGAAAGTTTGGCATCAGCTGTACGTGTCCGTGCTATTGTGGAGGCGTAAGACGATGAGGATGGTGGACGAGTGCTGGATATGTTTGTTGTGCGTTGATGTACTTGTAAGCGGAAAATTTGAACCAAGGGGTAGAAGGCAGATCAAAAGCGGACCAAGGGAGTCGACTGAGCGGGCCTTTGCCGCGAATTTCCCTAACTTCGAGCTTCCGCAGTCTGCCTCACTTCCTCTTACCCTGGGAGACGATCTCGAACAAGCCGGTCGCACCTAAAGTCGCAATCAAAGGCATAAGATACAGAGAGTCTAACGTCGAACGAAGGACCCACGATGTATATAGCTCACCCGGAAGCTACGAAAGGTGGGTGTCTAATTCGCATGACTCCCGTTTCTACCCGTTGCCTAACACATGGTGCGCGGTCGTAAAACGCCGATGCACGGCTGTGACAGGATGTCGGCCCTGAAGAGAAATAACCGCATTAGCCTAGAATTCGACTTCACGAGCAATTACATTCCAGTGAAATTTACGATCCGGCTCCGGATTAGATAACCAAGGCTTAGCAAAGCCGCTCCCGCGTGTTGGAAAGCTGACTGATATGTAATGGCCAATACTCACAAGTTGTGATTTGTAGGGCTCGGCCCAAGCCCGCAAGCCTGAAGGTAGGTAGGTAGGTAGCACTACACGGCCGGTCCGAGTCACGAATGCCGGTTCTAGGGATTCTCCCGAATATGACGCCCGAGCCCGCCTAAGCCGAGCCCGAGCCCGGCCATTCAGGCCGAGCCGGGCCCTGGAAGTCACTACTCACAACTTCGGTGTCAACGGCAGTGGACGCAATCGTCTTTGACAAACGACCCGATCAGTGTCGCCCGAATGACCGGTGTCCGAAAAAATATAAACGCTTAAAACCGTCGTCTTGGGAAGTTGGCGTCCTGCGGAATTGATACGGAATCCCAATGGAATCGACTGAAATACTGCTGCCGCGTAATTGCAGCAGTTCGAATAACCAAAAACGTTGCAGAAAATTCGAGCGTAAGGATCGTCGGACGACGGTCGTAGCAATAGTTGGTTTGAATCCTTCGACCCGACGGCGACAGGGGCTTCGAAAGAGGCCGACAGTGATGGTGTCACTGATGCAATCAAGTGTCACTGATACGATCAGAATGCCACGTATCGTTCTTTGGCTGCGCCAAATCCTCTTCGGAAGTCTTCTCAGTCTAAGTCTTCAACTTTCGACACCATAATCCGACCTTCCATTGCTCCAAAGGCTACCGGCTTACTCGAGTAATGTGGCCGGCCTAAATTCTTATTACCGCCGAGGGGACAACTATTCACCGCGGCATGGCCATATCTTTTTTGGACTATTTCTTGCGAATTGCGAGTAAACCCGAACCAATGACCGCGGGTTGTATCAGATCCGCCCAATCCCGGTGAGAACCGGTTGCTACATCGCAAAGCGTCGCAAAGCGTCGCAAGCGCCCGTACAGATCGCTGGCGCGGGTTTACGTTCACAGCACAAAGATCTCGGCTAATGCCTAACGCCATCTACGTTGGTGGAAAATTTAGGAGCGTTAAATATATCTCCGTCGGTGCTGACTCATCCTTCTACCGCTCTACTTGCTATGCCATCCACGCCCCAGGACCCACTCGCTCGAATGCGGGCCCACAAGGGCAATACGCCCACTCTTCCGCAGACGAAGCACTGCTCCCTGTGTCCGGCCAAGTTCACGCGGACGACGCACCTGAATCGGCACCTTCGATCTCGTGTGTGGTGATTTTGCCTAGATTCCCAGCGGACTAATCATCGAAACGCAGACAACAACGACCGAATATACCGATGCAACGTAAGTTGGCTTGTCCACCAGCGCGCCATTTGTCTAATTCGTTTGCAGCTGTGCCAGAGTGCGGAATTCACGCGGAGCGACTTACTTATCCGCCACAAGCGGACGTGTGGACAGTGAGTCCTCTCGTGCAATCAACTCAGGACTCCTTATCGATCCACTTTGCAGGCGAGTCAACCGTTATCGGAAAACGGCCTGCGAGGTACGTCTGGATTCGTGGATGGTGTTGATAGGATCCTGAATAATCGATAGTCCTGCGCCGAATCCAAAATCAAGTGCAACTTGGAGTATCCCTGTGCCAAGTGCACGTCTCGTGGTCGTGAATGTGTGTTCAAGTTCCATCCCAACAAGCCCCGCAGTAAGAGTCCGGAGTCTCGAAACTCCAGCTCAGCTTGCTCAACGAGGGGCTCTATTCCTCCGGCTCCGTCACTACCTCCCTCGCCGCCACCGGAGGATCATTTGAGAGCAACGAGCAGCTCGCCTTCCTCCCACATTCTCAGTCTGCCGGAATTGGTAGATTGTGCTGGTTCTTCAGGGGCCTCGTCACTCCTGTCATCGCCACGCTCTGAAACATTCCCGGTTCTGGAAGAGCACCGCTTCGATTTCCCCTTCGACATCGGAGCCTACGACAACGCCATAATACCTCCGTTTGACAGGGGCGTGTTCTCAGCCCCTTCGTCCGGACCGGCATTGACCTGCGGTGGTGCCTCAGATTCATTTTCGCTTCGTTTTGATGAGGAGATGGATCTGTTCGCAGCCCTGATACCAGTCCCATCTCCCCCTCCACCTCCATCTCCACCCCCAAGCCTCCTGGTTGGCAGCTCGCGCAGCGTGCTCGTTCAACCGACTGTTACACTCGATTATGTCGACCCACTGGCCATCCTCTGTATCTTCGGTGCAGCATCGGCGACGAAGGACATGTACCGTAAGCTCCCCGTTGATGGGTCTCGTTTACCCTGACGTCTTTCATTGATCGTAGTGCATCTCTTTTTCACGCGCTTCTTGGCGCAGGTACCCCTCTTGCACGCACCGACCTGGAGGATGGCGGATACTCCAGCCTTCCTGGGGCGCATATTTCAGGCGTGCGGGGCGTTGTTCCTCGACACACCCGAGGCTGCCGCATTCGTGGCGACGACGCTGTCGTCGTCTGCTGCCGAGATGACCGCAGAGTTCAGCAAGGTGAGAGTGGGCGGTCTGACAAGATAACAATACTGATACGTATCAGGTCAACGACCGAAGCGAGTTTGATGAGAGGAGCTCCCGACATCACACGCATGTAATTGTGGGCCTCGTTCTATTGCAGACAATATCTCTTCTCCGGCGCGAAGGAGAAAGGGCAGCCCCACCGAATGCCCAACTCCATGCAATGCTTGTGGCGGCGAGTCTCTCGTTCTACCACCGAGAAGCTAGAGCTGATGCCCCTTCTGTTCTTAGATGATTCGGCAAACGGGCTTGATTGCGCGGGTCGCGTCGTGGTCGGCACCAGACTTTACTGCTTCCATCCCACTTGAATCAACCTGGATTGAATGGGCCAAGTGGGCGACCATCAAACGGTGCGCCAACCTCCAGACTCCGTGATCACAATGAATTCTGAATGCTGATATTGTTTCTTCGGCGCTGCAGGGCCGTTCTGCTCGCTTACCTCCAGGACTGCTGTCATTGCATGTACGCCGCTTCGCCGCCGGCCTTTCTGCCCGCGGAGATGCACATTCCCCTCCCGTGCGACGACGCCCTCTGGTGCGCGCCGACAGCAACGAAGTGGTTTGAGGCAGCACACACGCCGAGCCCATACGGCGTCGGCAGCGCCAGAATCCGTGGCACAAGCATGCAGACCGCCCTAGCGGCACTCGCTACCCCCACCACTCCCGCCGCCAGCACCAACGCCAACATCACCGCCGGTGCAGCGCGCCCACCGCTGACCTCCTTCGGCCTGTTTATCCTCATTCACACGCTCCTTCGGAACATCTCCATCGCGCAGCGCTCGCCTACGCCGGGGAGTTGGTCGTGTTTCGAGCAGGCCGACGGCGGAGCGGCGTTTACGGTCCGGGCACAGATGATGCTTGACAACTGGCTGCAAATATGGGTAGAAAGCCCTGAGGCGGCGCCTCAGGCGAGCGGCGAGGCGGCGCAGACGCCGCCGTTTGTGTGCAATTCGTTACCATTCTACTGGCTCGCGCAGGTCGCGTTATGGGAGAACTCGTGGTCTGGGCCGGCGTTCATTGACTCGGGTTCGTTCGACCCTCTTCCGTCGCTGGCGACGCTATAGGAGGGTCGATTGGTTTCATTTGGGATAGGTGGACTCATGCGTAGTCTGGCGTGGGAGACGACGATCTTTCGATCGTTTTCAATTTGGGATAGCGTAGAAAATCCGAGTATTCGTCGGTTCATAGAAGATGGTGGTAGGCCCGTTGTCGCGGTAGTTTGTGTAATCCTTAGTTCGTACCTCACCCAATGTATTGATATCACTCTGGAATCTGCGAAGTGTCCATTCAAATGTCATCTGAGACTGTAGTCGATGTTCCACCGTGTCATCGCGCGACTTTGTTCGGTCTAAGCGGAGTGGGAATCAGCAACTGGATTTTGCCCCTGGCCTGGGTTGTTCGATTATGATGGACGAGACTTTAATGTCATTCAGCATCTGCTTACCACTATTTTCATACTTCCTGGCAAGTTTACTGGATCTAGAGTATCCGTTCACCTCAAAACTCCGAAAAGGGACTGAGACATTCAACCCCTTTACTTGCATTTCTTCTGGCGTCATATCCGGTGCAGCTTTGAACGTACATAGGTCAGAATGGAAGTGCCGATGCGCACTCGGAATGGTTTCGACGATGCGCTGGTCCATTGAAAGGCCAATAGTGGAAGTGGCGCGGAAGAGAAAGTCTAACCGACATCTCCGCACACCCTGTCTCGCGGATCGTCTCAGATATCCCTCCGCAATGTCTTCGATCGCATCCGCTGCAGCTATAAAACAAGAGCGGTTCTCCATACCACACCGAGTAACTCATTTGGGAGTGCTTCGTGGCTTCTGGTTTCTGCCTGTTCTTGGCCTTTGCCGTCAGGTCCAAAGGCGCATGCAATTTTCGGGTCTCTGTGTTCAGGCCAAGTTCAGGTAACACTCCTTGGGTGCATTTCGAAAGCGGAATATCCTGGAGTCGAGATCCATCCAAAGTTTCTATGCGTTCGTTTTACTGGGCCATCGAATACCAGCCATCCGGTGCCAAAAGCTGTGCGGCACTTGTGGGTTTTTCGTTTCTGTGAGCTCCCCTCGAATGTTCAGATCTATTTCAGGATTCACTGATGAGATCACAACGAGCGGCATTCCTCTTGCTCCTCTTGTCCATCGTGACCCGCGAAGCATTAACGTCGCATACGTGTGGTGACGAAACATCCTTCGCTTGACGGCGACCACGATGGTCATCGCTCTTCCATTCCTGCTGGCCTTACTGCCCGCAGCGAGTGCGACAGTTACACCCAACCTTCATCACAGGGATGCTTGCGAAGACTTCGCAAGTTACGCGACCCGACCTGAAGGAACTCCATCCAAAGGTTGCCGTCGCTCATCTTGGTCCATTTACTGATTCCTCATAGTGTCTCGCCAGGTCCCCTCGGTCTCCCGTTCATGCGCCCAGCGCCCAGATGCCGCACATTCAACAGTACGGCGGTGGAGAAAGTCGTTGCGAACCTGACGAGCAGAATGAAGGATCCCGATCTTGCCAGGCGAGTCAAACCCTTTCTTCTTGGCTCACCATCTCAGTTCGCGATCATCGCAGATTATTCGAGAACACGTACACCAACACACTGGACACGACCGTCAAATGGTTCAACGACAACCTCAACGTTTGTTGTCACCGGCGATATTCCAGCGGAATGGTTGCGCGATTCGAGCAACCAGTTTAAGGTAATTGCAGTCCGGGCCTCTAACCTGCGCTGACGGTCGCATGCCTTTCTTCCTGTGGTAGGTATACATCCCGCTGATGGCGCAAGACGCGCCGTTACAACAGTTGACGCGCGGAGTAATAAACCTCCAAGGTGAATTAAAGCTCGACCTCATTCGATCTGTCTCTGACTCTTCCAGCTCGGTACATCACCGAGTACCCGTACTGCAAACGCCTTCCAGCCTCCACAAGAATCTGCAAGTATCTTTCATTAATTTGTGTGACTCTTTAGCGTAACTGATACCTCCGTGGCACAGAGCCTGCCGCCGGAGTGCTGCAGCGGCGATACCGGGGCGGCTGTCTCACCTCCCGACGACTTGAGTATCGTGTGGACTTGCGGCGTGCGTTCCAGAACAGTCCCCTTCGATTAGAGCGATCGGCTGACCTGACTCATGATACTGACAGTACGAGCTCGACTCACTTCTGAGCTTCCTCCAACTCAGTCGGCGCTACTACGAATTCTCGAACGACACGTCTATCTTTACCTTCGATAACGGCGGGTGTGCGTGCATCCCATTCCCCATCGTCTGCAACGACAATTCATTCATCGCGGTGTGCATCTAGGGTTCAGCGCCGTGGAGAATGTGCTTCAAGTCATCGATGAACAGGTCGTTCCGACCTATGACACGGGAGGGATCGTCGTCTCGTTCTATAACATTGTGTGTCAACTCAATTCACACCGAGCTACCGGGCAAAGCGCTAACCCAGTCCTTTCCCGACAGAGCGGCCCGAATCAGCAGTACATGAAGAACAATGGCCGAGGGCCACCGAAGGCTAACACGGGACTGGTATGTGAACTGCACTTGTCGTATTTCGGCTGTTGTTATTCTACTAACGCTGATCCGAACGCTCTCCAGATGGCACAACCTACCGGCCTTCAGGTGAATAATCATTCTTATCCCCAATTCATAACTAATGAATATCGAACATAATATTCTCAGACGACGTCGTATACTTCCCGTACAACGTCCCGCACCAAGCCATGGCGATCGTCGAGCTGCGTGGGCTCGCGTCGGCTGCTTAAGCAGGTGGGGCTGCGTCCGGATATCCAGGCAGCCGCAACGAAGCGCGCGAGCAGTGTCGAGGCGGCGCTGTGGAAGTGGGGCACAGTCCTGACGAAGGACTGGGGCGAGGTGTTTGCGTATGAGGTCGACGGTTGCGTGCAATTTCGGGTTGATGAATATGCAGAGTGTTGCCACTGATTTGCCGCATTCACCCTTACCTAGGATTTGGAGGCGCCGCGATCCAGGACGGTGAGTTAAATCGCGTAATCGCCAGACCTGGCTCATACGTACGCCCGCCCTAGACGCCAACGTCCTTCGCTCGTCTCGATCCCTTATCTCGGGTTCGTGAATGCCACCAACCCGATCTATGCAAACACGCGCCAAAATGGTGCTGTCTTACTGCGGGGAATCCGTACTACGGTACGCTTGTTCTGAACCCTTCCTTCTATGTAGGTCAAACTGCTGATGCTGACCTCCTAGGTTTCGGACCCGTCATCCGCGGCGTGTCGAACCCCCACATCGATGAGAAACATGTCTGGTGCGTAAGCATTCGCACCCACTCCCTTCGCTCCCTCAGTCATCTAAAATTCCACCTACGTTGTTGGATCCCACTTTGAAATATTAGGCCGATGGGTCTCATCACGGAGGTCGTGACAAGCACCGACGATGCGGTGGTTGTCGAGATTTACTCTGACGAGCAGCAATCTGAATCATTCATTAACTCAGGATATCCTGCTCAAACTGGAATACCTCAAGAACACCACGACAGGCTTGGGGCTCATGCATGAAAGTATGTCTCATACATTAATGCTGAGCCTCATCCGCGAGCTCACGCATTCGAACTATCTGCTAGGTGTCAACACTCACAATGTCCAGGACTACACACGGCCATGGTTGTGGGTTCATTGATTTCTTTCTCTCCTTCGCCAAACGAATGATTAACCATGCATCATTACCCTCTAGTGCTTGGGCCAATGTAAGAGCTCTGTTCCACTGACAGACTAATGGATAGGGTGAACATATCTGTAGTCCTACTTCGGGGAAGCGATCCTACAGCTAGCGGATACAAAACCGCACCTGTTGTTCAATGACTCTCAGCCGTTTGATCTCGCAGCTATCTTGCGGGATTAGATGGCTGATCAAGTGGTGTCTATAATGTACAAACCCGTATGTTGCTCGGAAATGGATTCGTCTTGACGTCTCCCTTCTCTTCGTGTCTTTCATAATGGTGGATTGCACGGGCTCCGACTTACACCTCACATACTGACGCCCGCGAATTTGACTCTTTGGCCAAACTGCGTCTCACGACAAGAGCTCAGTGACTGCGGTTCTCTGTAGCGAAACAACGGTTACCATGGGCGTTCCGACGAAGTCACGCACCCACATCCACCGACCCTCATATCCCGACATTTTCGGGCTCTGCTTCCTCAGCACCTCTAATAAATCTCGTTGTCTCCCATGTATCGCATATATCGCTGTCACCCACTGGCACCAACCTCGGACTCTGCACACCGGTTTGATCAACTTCACAATCCTTCATGGTGCTCAAACTCTACGCAACACCTATCGCTGGCGGCGGCAGCGGCATCGTCGCGTTCGTTCTTGCAGAGAAACAGATACCTTTCGAGCTCGTTCCGTCGACTTGAGTGCTGGTCAGCACAAAGGCGCGGATTTCCTTGCGTTGCATCCGTTCGGGCAGATTCCGGTCATCGTGCGTGCGCTGTCTCTCTCCTACTCCCTATTGGTTCATTCATGGGGCGATGCTGAGTCACTGGTCGGGATTTCAGGACGATGATGGCTTCATCCTATACGAGGGACGCGCGATTTGTCGATACCTTGCCGAAAAATACGCCGATCAGGGCACACCACTCCTCCCTCGGGAGCTTCAAGCGCGTGCCCTTGTTGAGCAGGCAGCCTCAGTCGAGTGCGAACTTCTATCCAGCGGTGGCGAAACTGGCTGTGGAGTTAATCGCCAAACCGTGCGTGCCGTGAATCCACCCCAGCGAGCTAATTAAGCAGCCCATTTCTTATCACTCTCCAGACGCACGGCCAACCCACAAACCCCACGCCGTCACAGAGGGTCACGCCGCCCTCGGCGGTACTCGACGTGTACGAGAGCATCCTCGCAAAACACCGGTTCCTCGCAGGAGATGTGCGTTCGTTCATCCATCCGCCTACATCAGACGACTACAACCAATTTGTCCACTCCTTGCCTTGTCTTGAATCTGATCCATGAGTACTCAAACCAGGAATTCACTCTCGCCGACGCGTTCCACCTCGTCGCCGCACCCCGGCTGGCCGCCGAGGGTGTTGACTTCTTGACAGGCAAGGGGCCTAATGTTACAAGGTGCGTCTGTGTCCATTCTTTTCGGCGATGAATTTTTGCTGATTTCCTTTCGCGAGATGGTGGAACGAGCTCATCACGCGTCCCGCCTGGGTCAAGCTGAAGGCGGAGGGGGTCAAGGGCACTGTCTAAATCAGCGAACACTCATCGAGCATCGGCGAACTGAGCCTACTTGAAACACCGTCCATCATTGCCTATTGAAACGAACAGGGTTCCAACAGCAATGCGTCGCACCCTGATTCAGTGCCGCATGTCAGCTCACTATTAACTACGGATTTGTTACCAGTTTATACGCGGTTTACCTCAGGCCCCACTGGTGACACGCACGTTCTGCGCTACCATCTTTTATATC
>JARKIC010002752.1:0-49759 GCA_029378375.1 Mycena olivaceomarginata | reverse complement strand
TGGTTGTTGTGTTTGGGTGCGCAAGTAGTACGCAGGGGTTTGAAGAGCCTTTCGGCGTAGTGTGTCGGATGGAAGGTATGAAGGTATGAAGGGTAGACTTTTATTATGTTACAAGAACAAGCTCCGGGTCGAACTCTGGCGAAGCAGAAGGGTTCGGAGGCCCGTTTGGTATGAGGCTCGTAATGAAGTGGAATAAAAGTCTATGAGAGGTACAGAATAAACTACGAACTAGCTACAGTACTTATAGTGTTTTTCAACCGTGTGAACTAACTACGCTATTGTCTAGGTGGTCGTATTGTGCATGTCCATCCGTTGCTGTTAATGCGTGTTGTTAATACTTCCTGACAGCTGTCTGATCTATTCTGTCCGATCATGAGAAATATAAAATAGTATGGGAAAATGAACTATGCATGTTTCGTGTATGTTCCATGCATGTTCGATCGATCGTCTTTTAAATATCCTTCTGTGCGTCTGCCATGTGTTCAAGATCGGAGATCTTGATGATCGAGATCCCCTGGGGTTTAGGGTTTGTCTTATCAGATGTCGGCGTTATCTTATCCGTTATCTTATCTGATGGCGTTGTCACTGAACGAGTTTGTGACACCAACCAGCCGACATCAATACTGACATTCCGCCTGCCTTCCGCTTGAATGGAATGAGACTTGCGAAAGGCTCGCAACGAACCTTCTACTGTCATATTAAAGCTCTGAGAAAATCCCCAGAGCGTATGAAGACCACAATCATGCTGGACCGGACTAGGCATGTAGCAGCTCTCCTGGCAGGAAGATCGCCCACAGATGGCGAAATCTGGAGCTCCTTGCGACATAGAGATATAACGAGGACAACAAGGGTGTTCATGTGGAGATGCATGCACCAAGCATACAAAGTCGGAGAGTACTGGAGAAATATTCCCACCTTTGAGCACTGGGCAGAATGCCGACACTGTCGAGTCGACGACAGCATGGAACACACACTTGTCGAATGTGATGCCCCAGGAAGAGAGAACCTGTGGGACCTAGCCAAAGAGCTATGGGAGTTGAAAGGCCACCAATGGCCAAACATCTCAATAGGATCCATACTGGCATGCGGATTTGCAAACGTCGTAGATGCGGCGGGAC
The DNA here is from genome assembly GCA_029378375.1 of Mycena olivaceomarginata. NCBI lineage: Eukaryota > Fungi > Basidiomycota > Agaricomycetes > Agaricales > Mycenaceae > Mycena > Mycena olivaceomarginata. The sequence goes on along the minus strand of JARKIC010002752.1, from coordinate 48,641 downwards.
GACAGGATCGAGGAGCCAACCGGCTTTTCCGGGTATTGATCTCCGAAACAGCACACCTCATTTGGAAGTGACTCCGCTGCCTCCGTGTGATCGAACGCGGCAGCGACCCGGCGAAGTACTTTTCAGAGGCAGAGATCCACAACAGATGGTTGGCATGCATTAACGCGAGGCTACAGTCAGATATAATACTAACAGACCGAAACAAATTCGGCAACAGAGCACTGAACTTTAAAGAAGTCTTTAATACTTGGAAAGGCGTCATCTTAGACGCTCAAAATCTGCCAGTCACAAAGATCGGGCAGTCCAGGGTTTTAGTGGGTATTGCGCCTCTCCGTCTTCCGGGTCGGAACCAGTAGCTTGCTGCTGGGGAGGTTGCGAGTCCCACACTGCCATACACCGGTGTACGTCAATGTATCTCCCTGGGGACTCCTCATTTTCTTGCTTGGCCTGCGCCATCAGAAAAGCGTACGGAGGGGGACTAAGGCTGCCCCTTTGTTCATCACTCCACAAAAAAAAAAAAAAAAAAAAAAAAATGCTTTTAGTGGCAGAACTTTTGATGTGTATCAGAACTCCCCTCATCGCTGTTCAATTCCCAAGGTACGCATTTCATTTTATTTTGTGTTTTTTTCTGTTTTTGTGTAGGTGTCTACAAGTACTTTATGTCTTTGAGAACAATCGCTGCATCTCCTCCTCAGACGGCGAAGTGCTGACGACTGTGGCCAAGGATGCCACACCCACAGCCCATGTCATCGCACCCATCCCCATTTCCCCTCCTCCCCCATCGCACACCCGCTGAATCCCCATGCTCCAGGACCTCCACATTCGCACCCGCGCCAACGGAGAACCACGCCGGACGCGGGCCCGACGGGTGCGGTGACCATAAGCTAAGCACCACGAAGCTCATGCTGGGCGAGGGACTCGGTGGCAGCTGCGGCGGGGGGAGAGGAGGCTGGAATTGGAAGTGAGGCGGAGGAGGAGGGGGGGCGAGCAGTAGCCAGGGAAGGAGAGGTGGTTGTTCTTCTGCACAAAATATGTCAGTTCTCTTAGTCTTCGCGAGATGGAAACAAGACTAACCTGCATCGACATCCATCGTACTGTCTCGAAGAACGGTCTTTCTCTTGCCCTTGTCCACCCGCGGTGGGGGGCAGGGCTCGTGCCGGCGAAACTGGAACCGCCGCCCCGCTGGCATCCTTCCACCGCCTCCGCATCTTCGGCGGGCACACACTCTCCTCGACGGACTGCGCTTGCTGCACCTCACGGTCGCGTTCGTGACGCCATATGCGATCCCGCTTTTGTGTGATCGTAGCTGGCGAGGAGTTAGAGGAATAACGAGGAGAACACAAGAATGATATAACGCACCTCCACCTGCATCTCCCACGATGTCCACATCTTCTTCCTCCACATCCCCAGCGTCCCGGCCCGTACCCTCATCCCGCCTACCCCCGCGCCCACCGCCATACTCCGGCTCGTGCACGACACCCAACCCTCCCCCGCACTCGACTACAGCGTACGGCTTGCTGCCGCCTGTGCTTGCTGCCGCCTGTGCTCGTACTCGTGACAGCGGAAGCGGTGCTCGTGCTCGTGTATCCCACCCCGAATCCCTGGGCGTATGCGTACCCGCCACCACCATACTCCTCGTATCCCTACCCATATCCGTACCCATACCCATCTCCCGCCCAAGCCTGCACCGCATGGCCGCGTTGATGCATCCAGAACGACCCCGCCCCACCCGCCGCTCCCGCGCACCCTTTCGACGGCGCGCACGGCGCGCTACGCGCCGATGAGCGGGCCCCAGCGCTAGGTGGAGTAGGGGTGGAAATTGGGATGGGCGGCGGGCGCTTCGGGACTCGGGAGCGGTACGCGAGGCGTTTATGCTTCACCGTGGGTGTGGTCACGGACTTCAATGTGATGGTTTTCGAAGTAGACGCAGCAGGGAAATACGAGGTCGACGCTGCAGAAGATGATGCAGGGAGCATGTAAGAGCTTGAAGTGGCGAGAGCGGAGGCCGAGGATGAGGTCGGCATCTACGAGGAAGTCGACGCCGCAAAAGAGGACGATGCAGGGAAAGACGAGGGCGAAGGGAAGCGCGGCGGCGTTACGTCCTCGATGTCGACCTCCATCTCCTCCCCTGGGCCGATCGGCGCGGGGCGCAGACACAGGCGGGAAGACGACGCGCTCCATCACGCGAATGACGCATTCTTCCCTCGCCTCCTCTCCCTCGACCTCTTCTTTCCCCACCGAGGCCGCGACAGAGACCGCCCTGGCCCCGACGCCGTTCTCCATCCCGGGCGACGCCCTGCGCTCCTTCTCCTTTGGTGGGTGAAGGTGCGATGACGAAGATGACGAGGCGAGGAGCCCGAGCATTGACACAGCGGGCGTCGTCTTATGCGCCGACGGGACGGCAATCGAGCCCATCGCACACGAACATTTCGCCGTCCCCGAGCCGCAAAGCGCGTGCAGTATATTCGTGGGCTGCGCGATGAGGTGGCGTTGTGTCGGGGTCGGTACGAGCGGCAGAGGGAGCCTGTCAAGAACGGAAGGGAAAGCGCATTAGTTAAGGATGAGTCGGGGAAAGAGCACGAGAAAGGTGGGAATAGGAATCGCGGTATGGGAAGGAATCGCCAAAGGGAAGTACAAGCGAGGTCGTTGAAGAGACGTCGGTGCCTCAGAATCGTTGTCGGTAGCACAGTCACGCAAGAAACAGAGGAGGATATACAAGACGCGGCTCACGCGCCTGATTGGGGAGAGCGGCACACTGGATGATAGGCGGCTCAGAGCCGCCTTTGATGTGAGAGAGCCGCGCTTGGGTCAAAGGCGGCACTTGCTGGAGACAACGTCTCGGGCTGATGCGACCGGTGATCGAAGCGGCTGTGCATCGCTCTTTTTTCCCTGTCACTTCCATCGTGACGCGACAATGTCGGCGCCTCATTCGCGCGACGACGAGGAGTTTATCGATGGGTTGTCTTCCGGTGTATTGAAAGGGTTTCGTAACTACGTCAGGTTTATGCTTCGTGTCACAATCTCCTGCCGCTAACGCGCCACGCACGGCCTTCCAGATGTTCACAGTCATAGTCATACATCGCCGCCAATTCTCAACTGTTCCTCGACACCTCATGGATCAGTATCCCGGCGTTGAAGTCATTCCTGGAAGCACGTGGATTTTGTGCGTACTCTGCCTTCATTCTCGCTCCGAGTTGCTTATATTTTCCTTTGTGAAGACGATGGTTCAAGTAGCGGTGATCTCTTGCCAGAGTCCGATTCCTATATGTTTTCATTCTCTTTGCATTTAGCTGACCGACTGAAATTGTTATCTATACCAGCCGATCTCGCAACCTCATTAGCGGCGGACTGAAAAAGTCGAAAACCATATGGCTCGACCCGCACGTCTCGTCAATGGTTCGCGAGGTAACAACCTTCTCTTTCACCAGCGATTCTCGCACCCGTGTGGAGCGGATTGAATATCTCCCCGAACTCCCGACTCTGTGGCCAGTTCCGACTGTACGCACTGCATTCGTTCTAGACCTTTCCGATCCAAAATTCAACATTCTGGATGAGAACGGGAATTTAATCCTCGTTGATGTCCTTGTGTCTGGTCAGGTACGGGCCTGCCTTTTCTCTGGGAGTTTCGGTGGAATATGCTCACAAATGCCAGGACAACGACTCGTGGAAGGCTCTTCCGGTGCAGCCGATCCCACGGTCTATGTTAGATTTGCACCTGGCGAAGAGCCGATTACCTGCCGCCGCAAGCGACAGGATTGTAGGGCCTGTCATCATTGGTAATCTCCTCGTCATGAATGCTGATATATAGGCGGCGCAAGCTCTCGGAGCGGCGCGTTCTTTCATAAAAACCAATGTCCCTTCTTCCAGCGGCATCACTACCCTCGACCCTCAGTTATTCGCGACGTACTTCATCAAATTCTGCTGCAGTCATGCTAAGCGGCGAGTATTTTGTACCTTTCGAAAATTGACCTCTGATAATCTTGTACCAGTCCGTTACCTGAGCTACGGTCACTCGTTTCGACTGAGGACTACATAAGGCTCAAGGACTTCATGTACGTCGAATCGGTGGAATCGCTGAGGTCTTTCACCGAATTTATCCGTCATTTGGGCGTCAAGAAGATCCAAGGTGAAGTTTGATCACTTTCATTCATATTTTTCTTGATCCTATATCGTGCAGACTGGTGGGCACACAAAGAAATGAACGACTGGCATATTGCCCGAACATTGGGACAGCACTCCAACGACGACCAATACCGGTGAAGCCCAGCATCACTGGACGAAGTCTCACACGGGTATTAAACTTATGCTCGTTGAAGGCATCGAGAGGTATGTAATTCGCACAACCCTCAGATCCCATAATTCTTTCAATGAATATTTTCTTGACCTTAGTGCGTGCCAGCTCGGCGCTAATACTGTTCAAGATGTTCGGACCTCCACAACGACCGGTGTTTTTCCCAACTCCAACAACAACGAGATGTTTCATCGGTTAGGACGTAACTCGCAACGTCATTCAAACGCGGCCAAAAAGGCGCAGGAGTCGGCGGATTTCACGGAACGTAAGGCGGAACTCCAGGCCCAGATAAATGACCAGGCGGCGGAGCTAAAGGCCAGTAAGGCGGAGTACAAATTATTAACCGGTACGACGTCGCGCTCATCTGGATCCTCGCGTAAATCTGTCGACACCGTGGGGGTCTCTTAGTCAAGACCGCGCAGCCTCCGAAACAAGTGAAACGTGAGTCAGTTTATTTAATTTTGCAGGATGAGATCTTCAATACTCACCACTGTAGATACCGTCGAGGAATCGCCCGCAACTCTGATCCTGCCAACGAATGGAGCGGGTATGTCAGTGATATCTGTTTTCGCGCGAATCTTGTGGATTTGCATAGGTACCAACTCAGATGCGTACAAGGTGCCGCGCGATGTGATACTCCCTACACATGCAACCGGTCCGTTAATCATCTTTGTACACCATAAAAATAAGCTTATACTGATAGGTCTCGACGCTCCTGGGCTGCCAATCGAATCTGCGTCGCTTCCTTCCTATGCCAACGGTATGTACCTGCTTCTAATGTTTGAATATCATTTTTATGTTCATTTTGGGACAAGATTCATTGTACATCTATGACCCTCCGGCGCCGATATTCAGTGAATCGGGGGTGTCTACCGAGTTCTCCACCATTCCAATGGACGGCTTCGGCGACCTCGGTCTGACTTTCAATCCACAGCCCGACTCGACGTTCAACGATTCGGGCTATAATTCGACGATTTTGGACATAATTTGGATGTCGAACTCTTTGATATGCTCGGGATCGTTCCCGAGAACACCACCTTTTCCGCAGAATTTCACGAGGCCTCTGTATCGCGCTTTCGTCGTAGTCCCGCTGCCAACGGGGACTTCCTTGTCTCTCAGGCTGCAGAGAATCCTGGCGCACGGGGTACAGATATGTTCGCCGTTGATTGGCGCGACTTTTCGCCGTCAAAAGACCTTCCGCGTTTCCACCTTCCTCCGCCTTCATCGCCGCCTTCCACTGAACCGGCTCACACGGCACCAGTTGGGGATTCTGTGGCTTCGACACCACTCATTGCTGCCAAGGTTATTGATCTCAACCTCAATGAGAAGAATATCCTTCATTCCAAATGCGTTCGCACTGTCTTCTCGTGCCGCCGCCCTGCCGCCTGCCAAAAAAAACCCCGTTCTAGGTGCGACTCATTCTTCCTCTATATAGCTTATGGATGCTGAATGCTAATCACCGTTTGCGCTGGGCGATAAAAGAGTCATTGTTCCACTTAGATACATGCAGGATTTTCTTTTCCTTTCGAATATATTCTGCAACGCGACCAAAACGCGACATCTCTTTCTTGTTAGTCAATAGCGCCCGAGAAGTGCCCAATCAAATGTGGTGGTAATGCCGAGGCGCCCATGGCGCCTTTGTCAGTCACTCATCCGCCGGACTCGAAGTGCCGCCCTTTATTTCAGGGGCGGCGCTTGAGCCGCTGATGGCATGCTAAGTGCCGCCAATGCGGCGCATGCGCCGCCCATGATTTTGAAGTGCCGCTCTTCCAAATCGGGCGCGTGAGCCGCATTTCGTTGGTCCCGGAAACAGAGGTCTATATCAACATCGTACAATAAGGGCACAGCTTCTCTCGGCAGACTCGGCTTCCTTCAACCGCAACGAAAAATACTTAACGTGAATAGGTGAATGGGTGAATGGGCCATCGTTACTAGTGCATTTCCAGGAAGATCTGGACCACAGCAAGGCTAGTATTCAAATTCGATGGGTAGTATCCACGAATCCCGAGTCGCACCCTGTAACGCGGTGAGTGTCTGATACTAAGTACACGAGTAGTACTTCTACGGATGAGATTGAATCGAAACGCACCTTTCTGAGCCGGAAGCAAGTTTATAGGTCGAAGTTGAACTTCAAATGAAGAGTCCATGCAACCCTCCAAGCATGATAATGGTCTCAGCGCGGAGGTTGAAGTATCAATGGACGTGAGCTAATTAATGGTCGGTTGTATGTATGGATTGAGGCGAACAGTAGAAAGGGACAAAGTCAGGAGCCGAATTGGTTGTGAGTCAGCTTACTAAAACGCAAGTTGTAAGTGAAGCATACGAAGAAAACGAATCAAATGAATCGAGGCGTACCTTGGCTGATTCGAGCCAGGGTTGAAGGACTATGGCTGAACTGATCTTCTACTCCAAGCCAGTTCAGCGATAATTTAAGGACGAGGCCGCAAGACCACTACGGACCCCAAACTAGCAAGACACGTTCAATAAGGTACTCCGCACGCGCGATTCGGTGCGTCAGATATGCAGCCGCATAGTTTCGGCTTGAAACTTGAAGTCAGATCGCTCAGTCCGGGGCGGGAAGCAACTGATCTGGCAAAAGCGCGATAATTACGGCGTTCCCGAGGGTATAATCAGAGGGCGGTGTCTTAACTTGGATGGGTTCGGAAGAGGATACGCGCTGCAGAAACCGGTCAGCAACTTGAAATACCAAAGTTAGGGGAATACCGTGGTGTGTTGAGCCCAAAGGCAGAGTTTCGCCCGAGGTTTTGACTTCAAAATCGATGTCAGAACGGATATTAAGACGTACCTGTTCGGGTGGCAATAATACCGATGTTCCCGAAAGTAAGACAAAGAAAGGCACAGCTTCGACGGTTTACCCGTAGGTTTGGCTTCAAAGTCGAGGTCAGCGTGGGTGATAGAAGCAGATTGGGACATACCAAAACCTCGATTACAAACCAAAATCCGGGTGAAAGGGAAGGAGAACGCAAGAGGAACGGGGTTTGCCAGAAATCCAAAGTGCTCCAAGGGCGTGTATCATAGCGCTTTAAAGACCAGGCCTCGAATTTGGTTGTAGCTCCGGGTTGAAATTGAAGTCAGAGCGGGTGGTAGTAGACGAAGATTGAGACATAGCTGTTCAAATCGCGATAGATCCGGCGTTCTAGAGGGTATGATAAGAGCGCGGGCATTGAACCAGCGAGGGAATAAGCTTGAGAAGAGTCAGCCAGAGGTGCAGAATATTCCAATGAGGGGCTTACCGCGACGCTCCGATCAAAGAGCCGTGATTCGGTAATGATTTGTTGGCTTTAAGGTCGAGGGCCAGAAGAGTGGTTGGTGGACGAAGATAAGATGAAAACCCACCTGCTAAAAGTCGCGATAATCACGGCGTTCCCGAAGGTCAGGCAAGAACCTGGACGTTGAACGGTGAGCATAGAGACAATCAGAAAGAGAAGTTCAATAGAATTGAAAATAGCAAACGTACCGCGGAGCGTGGATGAACTATATTCAACGCCGCAGTAAGATTAGATTGAGCTGAATAATGGTCAGTGAAACGTTGGTTATTTCAATAGTACAACGGTAGCGTACCACGGCGCGCCAAGTTACTGACAACCATAGGTACTCCGAGCGAAGGTTGGGCCTTCGCAAGTCAGGAAAATAAGTGGGCAGATTTCAAAAATAACGAATCTAACCCTAGGCAGTGAAGAGGAAGATTGATGGTGCATCTGTTATATTTGGGCCGATGTGAGTTCCCGGGGCCGCCAGATATGTCTGGCAAACACATCGGGGTCGGTGTATTTGGGTGATGAGAGGAGTCGTTGCATGAGAATGAGAAACCAGGAGTCAATGGCGGACCACAGAACTCAGAGTGAGACGACCGGATACACTTACGCGTGGGGGCAGCACTCGGAAATTTTGTTTCTTATGGCAAATGCGTGCGGGGAGAGGGAGCTTCGAGCTGCTGGAGCTTCCCGTCCAGTTCACATTGGGCGCCAGCGAAAAGGACAAAAACCTAGATTCGGTTGCGGGGTGGCACGGAAGAGGAGCTGGTCGCGCGCAGTAAGCTAGGATGAGAGCGATAGGCAAAGTCTGGAACGCCGACGCTAGACTGAGCATGAGATGAACGCTCCGAGCGGCAGAAAATTTAATGGGATTTGTGTTTCCTTTCGCGTATTACCGGCACGAGCCTGAGACGCAGACATAGCCCGAGACTCAACTAGTATAACGACATCCAGGTCAGCGCGCGGCGCGGCGCGCATGATACCGGTTTCTGGCACAGGTCGACGCGTCTGCGGAGGGGGTTAAGCTGGCTGTGAATAGCACACGGAGGACGCTGGCATCTCGTCAGAAGGCAAAATGGCGATGGAGAACGCGAGCGGAACGAGCGTCGATCATCATGCCGTTATGATCGGCTGATCCGCCCGTATGTGCTCAAATTTGCTGTGCCGCCGTCAATGCTAAAAATAGCCTTGGGCCGTTTGGGCCCCGACGGACTTGAGCGACGCCGTCGGAACCTATATTGGAGGCCGACAGGCCCTTCGCATCGCTGAATTCATTCGACCGATCCAGATATAAGACGGCCGGCGCCACGTCTTGTTGAATCGTGCAATCCATCCCGCCCTCTCTTCCCAACAAAGACATGTCTTCTCCTTCAAGTTCAATCGACTACGCCGCCTCGTTCGGAATCCACTCAGTGGCCGCTGCCGCGATATTCGCAGTCCTCTTTTTCCCTTTGGGCATTTGGTTCATAAGACAGTCGATAAAAAATACGACGTACGTCTACATTATTTTGGCTCTCTTCTGCCAAAGTGCGTTTTCTTTTTCGATTATTGTTTGCTATCGACACTTAGCCCTCTTTCATAGTGCGCGTAACAGCATTCATAATACGGGCTATCATGGCGAACTCGACGTCCGCGGGCTCTAATCTGAACCTCTTCATCGCGGACCAAGTTCTCTTTGGAGTCGGGTTCTTTGCCCTTCTGTATTCTGCGTACACCCTGGTTCTTGATCGGTTCGTTCCTTCCCTTTTTTTCTCCCTCCAACGCTGTCCCGTGTTGACTCAATTTGAATTTGATTAATTATTAGAGACGTGCTAGCGGGGGGCCAACGCGGAAGTCTTTTCTCCTTCAACCCTCTGCGCAACCCGCATGCGTTCCGGATGGCTCTCATGGCCGCCGTCGCAATCGGGATCGTCGCCACGATCGACAGTACCAGCTCCAATTCCAGCGACGTCTCCACCGGCCACAGCTTGCGCAAAGTCAGCACTATCCTCTTCCTTGCCCTCACGCTCGTTCAAGTCGGACAGAGCCTCTGGTTCCTCAAGGACACCACTGGCTGTGAGTTTTTTTGTTCTTCTCCGGGCCGAAGTGCGGAAATGGATGAAGGTGTTAATTAATAGATGTCTATCTAGCGAAGAGCAGCACGCGCCCATGGGGCGACCGGTTCGGGCGGTACCTCATCTGCCTCATTTCGCTGCTGATGCTCGTGCGCGAGCTCTTCCTGACCGCGACGATCAACGACGCGGCGAAGCAGAACAACGAGCGGCTGTGGTACCCGCTCGTCGCGCTGCCCGAGCTCCTCGCGGTAGTCTGCTATTCCGTGTCTGGGCTTGTGCCGACGAGAGCGGCGCTGAAAGCAGTCAATAACAACTCGGCTTATAGTATGCGAGGAGGTACGCGTGTCGTGTTGCAGTCACGGTGTGGGTTTACAGGATACTGAATATCAACTGTGCAGGTGTTTGAACGTGGCTGCTCTGCTGATTTGACGACTACCACATTTTAATTTACCTGTTTTCCTAGATTACTCAACCCTCGATTGCTGTCATTGTTGTAATGTATTCGGCATACGTCTTTCAACGTGGATCGGACATGTCGAGGAGATCTATTTTTGACTCACAACCGCACATCCAGTCAATACATTCAGTCAGAGTAGGCCGATAGAAATCATCTCTCTCTCAAAGACGAGCAAGCCTAGTACAGTGGAAATGAAACCTATTCCCTGCAGAGACCCGTCGACATGTCTCTTTCCCTTCAAAGTGAACCAATCGTTTTCCCAGCATCCATAGTAGTCCGGCATCGCCCGTCCAGAGCCAGCAATTTAATTTTTAAAAAAGGGTCAGATGCCGAATCCCGTGGAGCTTCCAACTGGATTCACGTCAAACTTCGCCACTTGCCTAGTGCGAGCTCAGGTTAGGTTGAATATTCGTTCCAGGGGTAAAAATTCGCTCGAGGCACATCGCACCATCAATCGGTGTAGCATGCGCGGAAAGAACGAGTGCATGTATGGAGCCAGGACCTTCAACAGACGTGCACGAGCGCGCGGTGTGAGGCCATCGATGGGGAAGTAGGGAATACGACATCATTGAGTGAGATCCCGCATTTAGATCTGATCTTCTTTAGCAGTACATCCAAATCAGTTTACAATACCAACAATATAAATAATTGTAATCTCTCTCAGCTCTTGTTCTGGGTGTCGACCACCGCAGTGCGCAACATCAGCACGGGGCGTCAAATGTATAGCCCAATTTGTCCCGAGCGTACACGTTATACCCACCATTCCGGTCCATGCGGTGTGACCGGGGTGGGGGCGTCAGTATTTTCGAAGCATCGGCTTTGCCTACTAGATCTGTGTCGGAAGGATGTCCTCGTTCTTTGGCGCCGGCAGGTTCGGGATATGTTACAGAGACCATGTGATAGGAATTGGCTGTAGTTTCAATGGTATATTCCGACGTCGGCTGAGGGCTGGATTTACCCCATCGCGGAATCTTCAATGAGGCTTGAGGGAGAATCCGGCGAGTCATCGTGAAGACTGTGACGTTCACTATCCCGGACAGCAAGTAAACAGCAGCACTGATAGATGAAACATGTTAGAGTGCCTTGAAAATGATGCTAGTTCAGAGATGACTCGCGTGAATATAGTAACTTCGAAAGGAACATTTTGACCAGCGAAGGAGCTGAATCGCGAAGCAGCAATAGGGAGCACTATGATTGTGTAAGCCACCTGGGTCGAGTCAGGACATGGTGCTCAGACTACGTCAAAGCCTCATTACCGGATAACTGAAGCAGACGTTAATACAATTTGATGAGTACTCCTGAAACGACGCACACAAGCATCTGTTTGGCTAGAGTGACGGCGCGGTTTTGGCCTCCTCGCCATGCCAATCCGGTTCTTCGGAAAGAAATATGCCTGCCTTCGAATACGATATTGCCACGCAGACGAAGGAAGACCAGGGTATAGAGCACAAAGCTGAATCCAGCAGCCATAAACATCTGGCCCGTAAATATGAACCTGCAGAAAGAAAGCAAATGATTGGAGTTTTACAAACAGGTAGTCTAGCCTGAGTATAATCGAGTCAGTAGAGAGTGTGATCAAGATGGAAGGTCATACACGATTCTCGAAGTAGGGTACCCCGCAGAGATCCAACACCAGTAGCCTGAAATTCCGTCTATAAAGAATGTGAGCTAGTGATAAACGGTTCAAGCCATCACTGACAAAATGATCCATGGCGAGAAGTATGGCTTGCGGGGCCTGCTATTACGATTGCGGCAATACCAGACCAACCTAGAATCAAGACCGCCAAAAATGTGGGGCGACTCCATTTGTATCCAAGACAAACGAGGCTAAAGGTGTGTATCGCGATGACAAGGGTCCAAATTGCGGTTGAAACATCGGCAATCTGTTTCAAAACGCCTACATCCCGTCACAATATACTGTACATGGGGGCGCAGAGCATAGTCACCTTGTACGGTGCACACCTCTCCAACTGCAACGGCCCCATCACCAATCCACTTCACGTTCAAAATTGAACCGAGTGTCTGGATTAGGTCGCTCAGTAGAAGGGAGATAAAGTATGCTGCGACCTGAGTGGTTTGATTAACTCCAGATTGAGAGCAGATCTCGAGTTCACTGACTTGAGAACGGACGAAAAGATGAGGATGTTTGTCGGTGTTCCATGAGCGGGTATTGAATGCCTGGTCAGATCAGCGGTGCCTTTTCTAGGAAGATTATCACCGACCGACACAGATATGGCTAGCAGAAGGCCAATCACGGCTGTGAATGAGCAAGAGGAGATGACGACAAGGACCTACAAACTTCAGCTGAAACAAATGCCTATGAACAACTTCGACCAACTCACGGCTACACCATGATTCTCTCTCGAAGTGTACCCCGTCCTGAGAATCAAATTTGAGCCGTCCGGTAGTAACGTCTCGTTCGACATCGTGATCCAGATGAGGCCAACAGCCGTAGGGAAACAAGGTCTGTGTTTGAATCTTGGGCAAGATGAGAGTCGGGAAGGAAGGTCCACAGCTTCTCCGAGTAACCTCACCATAGATAATGAAGGCCGGCGTTACTATTTTAGCTGACAGGCTTCAGATCGAATGCTGGATCTTTGTCATTCTTAGCTGAAGGACTAAACTTAAATCGGTGGACTTGCACAATGAATAGCGTCTCCTCATGTTCCTGAGTCTTTCGTCGATCACACAGTTAGTTTAGAATGGGCATGTCCCTCGCATTTCTGGTTGGCTCGTGTTAAATATACCTGATGAACGACGGATTGAGTTGTATGGAGCATGAAATTGGTATAAACTGAGGAAAAGGATAGTTGCGCGAGCCTCAGGCTCTAACGAAAGATGGAAGTAAAACAGAAACAGACTGTCTGGGGCTCCATGACGGCGAGGCAATGCATCATGTTCTATTGTCTGCACTTGGCGCCAATCGTCAACAGGTTGTGGCCGCTTATCACGCCGCTTTACCACCCCAGATATGAGTATCGTGCTCAACTACTCGGCCCCGGTGATCGCGATGCGGAACGAGCTGTTGCGGAAGGAGTGTTTGCTGCAGTGTCAGTGCTGATGCAAGAAACAACCACAGAAAATATGAGTGTGTTTCCGCCCCTCACTCGCTCAATCAGAACTCAGGGAAAGCTCAAAAGCCATTGGCGCCCGAAACGGAGTAATACACGCCGCCACTGTCTTTCACCTGCCATGATGGTACCTGAGGGTTTCATGCCGTAGTTTTTGCCAATTGTTGCGGAGAGGATGGCAGGCTCTACTCCGCGAGAAACGATAGGCTCCCATAAAATAGCACCCACTGACGAGGAACGAATATTCTGGAGAGTCATCTGCGGTGCCTAGTGTTGAAATCTAGTGGCAAGAGACAAGCCAGAAACCCCTGTATCAATCGACAAACAGCTGTCTAAATGCTCGGAATGATCGTTTGTAATTATTTCCTTAACACTCCGCCCCAAAGCTGTTGTGCATCAGCACGGATCCACAACTCCCCTTGACGACTCGGATAGATGGTATACATCTGCGAAAGAGACAGAGGCGAGCGATATAAAAGTCCATGACACAGACCTGCCAAAGTCAGGAACACGTGAAGGAGGGGGGGGGGGTACGTCATCGTTTTCACTCAGGAAAGAGAGCAGTTTTCGGAGACTACCGGACCGGGTTGAAGCTTGTGACGTCACTTTGGTTCTTGTGCCGAAGTGTGCCGATCGAAATCAGAAAATGGATGTAAAATCCATCGTGTTGGTTGACGCCAGAAATAAAATAATCTGAGTATGTAGATGGATATATTGTATGCATAAATGGGGGTCTCGCAAAATTTCAGACTTATCGGACATAATTTGAAGTCACAGCGAGAAGTTCCAGCACGTCGGATATATGGGGCGGTCGGGTCGGGTCGACCCGACACTTGCCGCCGCTATAGACTTCCCGCCAGGCCGCCGTTCTACTCGCTCTCTGTCTAGACAGCTCAGCTGATTCTCCTTGGACCTAGCCTCCCTCCTCAAACTAGAGCTCGAATACTGCTTGCACCCTGCTGCTTTGATGCTTTGGCCGCTTTGGCAGCTTTGACAGACCTGGGGCGGCATAACTCTCGTAGCAGAAACTTACCTTACCGCTTTCCAGCTTGGTCTCCTTCTTTGACAATGCTTGGACTAGAGGACATGTATTTAGTACGACTTGAATCAATGAGTTTTTTCATACTCTTGGTCATGAATCTGCCCGCTAAACCAGCTCACGGCGAAGACCCAATTCTCTGACTTATTCACCGCTGTGAAGAACCAGGCTGTGATGGTCTTATGGGAAATGCCCGCATACACGAAGGTTCAAACAATCCGGCGCACCGCGGTAAAATTTGTCAAACGGTATGTCATTCACTCAATGTTGTTTTTTGATTTTTTGCTGATAACTCTTAGTGTAAAAAATGCTACAAATCGCGTTACCACACAGAAGCCTACATATATTCAGACTCACAACATCTTTGGCACGGCATCGTGACCGTGAGCTCGGCATTGTGTCGAATGCGGAGGCTTGGAATGCTCCACTCAGATTTCAGCCTGCAACCGCTCCCCGAGCCTGCCCCTGGTCCGGTGCAATGCCCAGCTGTTGGCTGCGCAACCAAAGCTGGTCAGAGGCGTCAAGGCTCGCGGAAGTGCATTGAGCACCACTGCAAAACCTGCTGCCATCAGGCCGGCGTGGATGCGTTGAACAACAACACCTACCGTGACACTTGTAGCGTTCATGGTGTCGCTGGTGCACCAGGACCTCCCATCCATCCTCCTGCCGCTCCCCTGGCAGCGCCTCAACGGGCAGCACTCATTCCAGCCGCAAATATTCCTGCCCCTCATGCTCAGCCTGGCCGGGGCCGTGGAGGTACAAGTGCACAAGGCCTTGCAATTCCAGCGCGTCCTCGTCCCTTGGCGCGGCCTATGGCTCATTCCTGGGCAAATCAGCGTCAAATTGTGCTCCAGGAGAAAGGCGCAGATCCTAAAGCTGAGCAACAGAGACTCGAGAGGATCGCACAGCGAACAACCATTTTCTATTTCTACCATAGTGTGAGTTCTTCTTCGCAGAATTAGTGGATGAAATTATTCATATCTTCACCCAGCCTGGAAAACCATGGCTGCGACTCGAGCATGCATCGCAACAGTATCCACGGATGCAGCTTTCAACGTCTTCACTCCTGCAAGGCCTCGGCATGACCGAGAACTCATGGTTTGACTTTTACGAGTTCTCGGGTGCAACCTGGAAGACCCTCCAGGCGACTGCCGTCTTCAATGTCGACAAAGCTCGCCCAACAATAATCCGACTTCGCCCAAGTCTACTTGTTGAGCTTGAGGTAATAGACTGCCCGGGTCTAGAGGAGCTCATTGCTCAGCCTCGCAGTAGCACAAAGCGCCAGCTCGACGACATGGTATCCCCACCCAAGAAGGTCCCTCGCACAACTGCTACTGGCGACGTTTCAACACAGGGGGGGCGCATCATTGAGATCCTTGATTCTCCTCTCCAATCTCCCAGCATCCGCTCGCATATCCCTCTCCCTTCCACCAATGTAGTGGCGCTTCCCAATGCATCTGTGCAAAAGGCGTGGCCAACAGGGTTTTACGTCTGTGAGCACCTCGAGGCTTGGGACAGATACAAGCAGTACAAGGACGCGTATGGACGGAACAAGGCTAGTATTCCCAAACTTTGGCCCGAGCTGTTCCCGGGCTCGAAGTACGTCAAAACCACCGTAACAAGTTGGAGTGGAGTCTGGGACAGGGCACCGGGGGATTTGATACATCATTTCGCCAGCGAGGGCCGCACACAGGGTGGATCGTGGGAGGTTTTCCTCGATGCCGTGCGTGCACGCTCGGAGGGACGTCCTACCAATTTTGCGCATCTTGTGAAGAATGAGCCGCAGGCAGATGCCGCCTCTGCCTCCACTTCCGCGCCGCACATCCTCGAAGCCCCTGCAACAATTCCGGCTGTTGTCCCAGACCCTCATACATTTCCCTTGGCTTTTAAGCCTGACATCCCTGTTCCCGTCGCATCTTCCTCAGAAGTTCTTGGCCAGCCACCCGAGCTCTGTGCATTCTGCGATACACAAGTCACTGTTCGACCATCGCCGAAACTGGATCAGCTTCTCGCAAACATTCTTGCCCTCACTCGTCCATCCCCGACTCCACAAAATCCGATGCACCGTACCGCAGGCTCCAGTCAGGTGTATGCCGAGTACTGCAGGCAGCATGCTACAGACTCTCGTCTTTTGCACGGGCTTGCGGATGGCCGGAGGATATTGATTACAGTCATCTGCGAGAGCGAGTCGTTACCACGGTTTTGCCGACGCTGCAAGATATGCTGGAAGATATTCAAGCCAGTGACTTCTACCATGATAGCATAAGCGGTGAATTCAAAAAATCGACTGCCTAGTGAGTGCCACATCCCTCGTTCATGTTCATCACTAACAACTCTTGTCCAGTTTCGGCTACCTGGGCTACCATGTCATTTTCCGTGCTGTCCTCGAGTACTTCCCGGCGCTCACAATCGTCACCGACTATGCCCCTCTGTCCCATGCAAGGCTGGTTGAGGAAGTCCTTGTTCCCGAAGCAATGGTTTCTTTGATTTCGGAAGAGCTTGGGGTCAACCACGAAGAGGCTATTGAGATTATGGAAACAAGCGCTGAGTTCGGCCTCTATTATCATTCCGATATCCACGACAGACTGCGCAGTGGCAGCAGCAATCGAAGCAGACCCTCCGTCGGACCCAAGCCCGCAACCTTTGCCGCCGCAAGGCTCCCAATCCTTGGCCTTCCCCCTTCCCTCTCCGCTTCATTCACCCGCTGTTTCTCCTGTCAAGTTGAAGCCAGCCAGCTGGAACGATTTGAACTCTGATTCGGAGCCGGATCCCGAACTATTCGATCCCACCTTGCTTTGCAACTACTGCGATGAACTTCTCCCCTCGGTTAAGAGTTCGAAGCTACTTGAAATGGAGGAGAGACTGCTCACCATTTCATGGGAAGATCCGGTGCCCGATAATGTGCTTCATCGTCGGACAGCCAGTGTGGTGAAGACAGTCGACTACTGCGTCCGCCATCGGTTCGAAAGTCAGCATCTTCCCAACGGTTTGACGGCGGGTTGGCCGCTCAAGCCTGACTTCTCCGCTCTCTTTCGTCGCATCCTCGAGCTCGGGCCGACTTTGCGTCTTCTTTGCAAAGACATTTCCAACAGCACCTTTTTCGTGGAAGCACGAAAATATTACAAGGGTAAATCGACTCCGCAATGGCGCAATATGCATCGACAGATCGTGTTGCTCAGCAAGGCACAGGATAGTGCGTCACCTGTCCTTCACAATTTCGCGCGGCTCTGAATTGACTTTATCTCAGTTATGGCGAACGTGGCTACGAGATTTTCAACCACACACTTCACTTCATGTTCCCCGACCACTGCCTCAATCTCGAGGACTTCTATCCGCTCGCCCACGAAATGATTATTCGCCAAGTTCTTATCCCAGAAACAGCGGTGAGAATCATTCAAGCTGATCTCAATCTCGACACCGAGGCCGCAGCGGCCGCAATCATCGCAGATAGCCATATGTTTGGCATTGTTCTACACCCTACCTACGATGATTGCCCATTCCTCGAGAACGCTCTTCGGATCATTACCGAAAAGAATCGGCACACTCAATCTGCGGCCAGATCTTGGGAGAGCTCTGGGACAGACCTGTCGTTAAACGAGTGGATTCAGGCCCAGAGGGAACTTTCAGCGGTGAAGTCAGAGCCCCAGGAACCTTCCATTCCGCAAATGCGGCGGGAGGTTATTGATCTTACTTGGGACGATTAGATAGATTTTCCAACTCTTTATGAATCCGACAATGTCATCTATTGTTACATTGAATCGTAATCGAAAGGCCCTGAAGCCTCCTCCTCGACGCGATCCTCCTCAAAGTCCATCTCTCTACATCATCCAAGTCATAATCTGCAAGCAAAACCTCTCGCGGAATACTATGTGGCTGCTTTCCTCGCCTCTGAAGATCCTTCACAAGAACCCGGTTTCTGCGCTTGATCATTTCATCCAGGAAAAAGTCATACCGCTCAACCTGCATCTCCTGCACCATCGATTGAAATCCTCCAAACCAAGCATGCTTGGTCTGCTCGGCTGCAGAAGAACTGAAACGCCACTTGCCGTCAGTGGTGCGCAGCTCAGGCCAGATGTACGGATTACAGTTGGCACCACAGTCAATATCCGAGTCCTTGTGCTTGCACTTGAAGTGAAAGACGTCGACGGGAAGGGCAACATTTTCGAAGTAATTGCGTCGGTACTCATCTGGGTCGTTACGAAGCATCTTAACGATGTTGCAATTGTTGTCGTGCCAAAGAACATTCGGAAGAGATGCCTTGGTTGGGAACAGTTTCATCCAAAACTCCTGCGATAGTTAGAGCGCAATGTTAGATGCGAGGAAATGATCCACTCACCCTAACACCATTCGGCGCCTCAGAACCAAAGAAGGTGGCCCGATCGGCAATAACTCCACAGGAGTAAGTGCACAATTCCTCGTTGTGGGTTCTTCGACGCCCCAAACGGGCACGGTAAGTGCGGTTCCCCTGAGAGGACTTCCCATTGCAGGTGAGCTCAATCTCTTCGTCCTCGAGACTGGAGAGGCCATCCGACACCTCGTTTCCATCGAGGAGAGAGGGAAGAAGATCATTTGCGGTAGCCTCTGTCTCCTGGTTAGATATCGACAGCCGCGAAGTGGAAGGAGCGTCGGCAAAAGGCATGTTGGGCGGCGGCGCAGCACCCCGGTTTTTCTGGAGATGGTGCTTGAGCTGGAACATTGCTTTGCCTTTCTGATAGTGGTAAAGCTCCAGTTCACGATGATCTGGGTCCGTGCAAGTACGAAATCCAGGCTCAACATCGGCGGTGCAAGTGGTAACACAGCACTGCTTGTTCAGCCTATTGTGCACGAGACAAAATCGGTCCTTCACGGAGCGTAGTCGTCCTTGGCAGTCTATGACATGACAGCAGGAATGACCCATGTCCACCCCGTCTGTGACGGTTGAGCGAACAGAGACTAGGTATGCAAGCCGTAAGATAATTAAGTCTCAGAGAAAGAGAAAGTACACACCGTATTGAGGCTCATCCGAGTCTGGGTCCAAGTAGATGTGGCAGCATAAATCGCATGCGTGATTCCACTCTTCCTGCCCAGTGCCAGCCATACGGGCGTTGCGAGACTCTAGCAGTGCGCGGAGGCGGTCTGCCTGCGATGGGGCGGAATGAGGTAGCTCCATAGTCTCCTTGCGTTCGTGATAATCAAGGCAGAGTGAGTACGTGAAGAAAGCATTCCAAACGTTGTCGACATCGATCTCAAACGTTGTTTGCCAGGAAACAGGAAGGGAGGACTGCAGCGCATGTTTGGATATACTAGTATTATAAATACGCGCACAGTTTGTGGCCGAAGTCCTGGCAAAATGTGGTCAGGAATGTACTCTCTTGGCAGCGCAAAGATACGAAGACATACCATGCCGACATCATCATATTAGCGAACAGTTCACAGAGGTCGGAAGTCGTGTAGAAGTGCTCCGATGTGTGAATAAATTCCGGTATGTGGCCGAAGTCATAGAAAGTGCGAACTGTGGCGTTTTCGTGGACATAGAAACTCGGATAATAGCGTGTATGACAGTCTTCGGATAGGTCGGTTTGGGGAACAACAAATACGGGAGAAACTTACTACGACAGTAGCATGATGTAGAGTAACCAGGCATAGCTCCAAGATCCAGACTGAAGACGGTAATTGGATGACTTCTTGGTTCACCGAGCTCTCTTGGTCGCAGAACACCAGGTCGTGACAGAAGAGGCTGCGCGCAGCTTGGGTCGAGACACACACGCGTCGGTGGAGAGAGCGAATAAACACCTGAAATATTCTCTTTTCAGAGTGTAGTTTTTTAAAAAAAGATAACGTACCAAGTTCGTATCCGTGCTCCAGAAACGATTCAACGTGCTTGATACGATGCACCAGCTGTTCACGGGGAGTGGGCTCAAATGCCCAAGCGAGCGATCTAAAAGCTTCCCAAGCCATTTTCGCAGTCTCGTCCGGGATATTGAAGCTGTCCCTCAAAAAATTGTGCGCTCTGACCGGAAGTGAAAAAAAGGAAGAAGAAATTTAAAATTTTTATCTACAAAATAAATTTTACTTTTTTTAACGCCATTCTTTCTAAGATGAGAATTGGGAAAAACTCGGAATAGAAAGAAAAAAAGAAAAATCTACAATGTTTCGGGATTTAGTAGGTTGTAGGAGCGGAACTGGTCATCACAGACTTTGAAATACAATCTGGACAAGCTTCTTGACTCATTACTACAATTAAAAAATCACTCGCTTCAAAAAGAGGTTCGTAAAAATTCAAAACAAACTTTGAATTCTTACTTATCGAATTTCGGGGGTCCCGGACCGAACCAGAACTCTAAGAGAATTCCCGCCAAGAAATTTCTTAGGGTCCTGCGGACGGCTGCCGGTTCCAAAAAACGCGAACTTAATTGAAGTGATTGGAAACAAAAAAAGGAAGAAATGGAAATTGATCTAGAAAATCAACAACCATTCTTTTAAGTAAATAAATAACATAGATTTCAAACCTTCCTGGATAGAAAGTAGTTGGGTTCCCTGAACTAGGCCCCAAACCTGGATAAAAGGAGGGCTTACCCCCCAAACCATTTATAAGGTACCAGTGAAAGAAACAGGATTATAAAAGCTAAAACATTAAATAAATGTAACAACAATCAACAAAAAATGAATCCGGCTTAAAAATTGGGAAACCGCAGTCTCTAACGGATGGAAGAAATTCAACCCGACAATAAGTTTATTAAGAAAGACTTTAATCGAGTCTTTATTAGACGACCAAAATAGATTACCATGGGCAGGTAACCGACCATTAATTTGTATGACACCCGACGCTGAGAGAGCTCCCATTTACCCTGTGAGCCCCCTGCCAAATGTGAGAAAATTTAAAGTGAAAGCTTTAAGCCAACACCATCCGGTGTTCGCCGCGGAAAAAATCCTAATAAGACAATTTCCCCCACAAACAGAATCGACTCCGTATACAAATAAACATATGAATAAATATCTGAAACATCAATTTCGTCGACTGAACAAATATGCTAAGGAAGGGAACTGAAAGAAATATTGAATGATAGCTAATTATCTTTTAACTCAATCAGCCTCTTACAAGGTATCCTGTTTTAATACTGTTCATAAAGGATGGTATAAAATCTCAGTTACGGAAATGTATGAAGAATATTGCAAGACCAGGAAGAAATCCTTAGGACAAACAACACCACGATTAAATATAGAATGAAATGGATACCTAAAACTGAATCAACTGAGAGACCTCTAGGTATACCTTCTCCGGCATGAAGGACTTACTTACATGGACTACATAATTTATTAATACCGTGAATGAATATGTACCAAAGTCCAAACCAACACGGCTTTTGACCCGGCAGAGGAACAGATACGGCTTGGAAGGAAATACTAAGCTCAGCAATAATTAGCGATAATATATACGAATATGATTTAAAGAGTTTTTTCGACGAAATAAATCTAACTTATCTTAAGCTAGGATTGAAGGCAATGAACTTGCCGCCTAAGTTAGTGACACTCCTGGACAATCTAAATCGATCACTTCCATATGCCGGAAAAACAAATACCATTGGGCTGGTCATCGAAAGAAGACGAATTAAAAGATTACGTTTTCGAAGAAACTCTCCAACCCAAAATACCTTATGGTACGTACAATTATTGACTAGAAAGAATGGAAGCTGATAAGAAAAAGAACCCCGAGAAACGTTATTACAAATACTATCACGGAGTTCCCCAGGGTTCCCCTTTATCCCCGTTATTAAGTACCATTCCACTATGATCCACCCTGTTGTCAGGTTGAGGAGGCCAAATTCAATATGCAGATGATGGTATAATATTTGGAAAAAATATCAACTGGGATAAGTTACATTTCCCTTGATATACCGGATGATCCAACACATACCAAAATCATCTCATATAAAATGAAACGGTACTTGGGTTAAGCCGCTTCGTTTTCTGGGAAGAGAATACATCCCTAGTGAGTTAAGAAACGAAAAAACGAATCTCTTTAAAGCGAAAACCAGAAAAGGTTCAGAACTTCACATGGACAAAGAAGATTTAATACTCCGTGCGGAAGTATATGACAACGATCCAACCCCTCATGATGACTATATAAACTTCGTCGGTGGTCCAGAAACGGGACTTGCAAAAGCATATATCCGCTCCATAAAGGAAACCGGATCGGGAACCAACGGAAAGGAAAGAAAACATTCAATCAATGATTTCACTCCAAATACTTTGGATTTCTCAGTGCACGTTTAAACGCAGGATCGTTTAACCTGGAAGATATTCAACAAGATTTTACTCTAGATTATGTTAAATGGTCTTGAAGTGATTTAGAGCTGAGACGTGAAAAACTCAATCCTAAAAGAAGAATTAATGGTAACGAAGAATTGCTGCACCTGGACATCTTCAATATTTCCTCTTTTGCGGCTCAATCTCTATCTCGTCGTCTAAAACATCAAACTCAAGGATCCAGATACCCCAGACATCTGATCTAAGCGTACGTTATACGAAAGAGTAAAACTCTAGACTTCGAAACAACAGTAATTCCTCTGGTCGAGAGACTTAAGAAAAGGCCGTTAAACCAGCCGAAGGAATAGGGCAGAAATAGTAAATCTGTCTAAAGATTGGCGTCTCCGAGAACTAACGAGAACGGGATTCCTGTGCGCATTTAGTACCCGAGCCAACGCTGAAATATCTGAGAAGTAACCGCCGACACACGCAACTGCATGCTTAGTCAAAGGGCATGTATACTCAGAGAAAAAAACTGTTCTCGACTCTTAACCAGAATGTTTATAATTTAGGCCAAGTACAACAGACCGAAAGTCGTTAACTGCTAGAGGTCAAAGTAATTCTCTGCCCAGCTTAGGAACTGGCATCAGGACGATTCCTATCGACACCGGTGAATATTAAGCTGTCTATCAGTGGGTGAACTAGGGAATGTCCAACCCCTAGGCTTCTAA
Organism: Mycena olivaceomarginata; assembly: GCA_029378375.1. Lineage (NCBI taxonomy): Eukaryota > Fungi > Basidiomycota > Agaricomycetes > Agaricales > Mycenaceae > Mycena > Mycena olivaceomarginata. The sequence continues at coordinate 25,497 of JARKIC010002752.1, read as the reverse complement.
GATAAAGGAAGTGCCCAAGCGTTAAAAATGCACTCGAATATTCAATAAAACAGGATGCGAGCGCTGAAATGCTGAAATAGAAAGCAGTGGGCTCAAATGCCCAAGCGAGCGATCTAAAAGCTTCCCAAGCCATTTTCGCAGTCTCGTCCGGGATATTGAAGCTGTCCCTCAAAAAATTGTGCGCTCTGACCGGAAGTGTCGCCGGAGGGACAGATGTCTGATAAGAAGGTTGCAGGAAGGCGAGAACAGGAGTCGGTTTGAGAAGAGCAGTAAGTTCGATGTATTTGACGACGTCATTGTGGGAGAATGAGTATCCAAGTTCCGGAGAGTCGGCGAGAGTATCGCAGATACGCTTGAAATTCATCGGGCGGTGGAAAAATAGGCAGAGATCCATCCATCATGTATGCTGGGAGAAACAAGAGTGTACTACATCCGTATTTGGGATGACAAAAGGGATGGCCAGGGTGCGGTGAGCAGGACAACGACTTGGACAATAAGAACAATAGCTAAATACTGTACTATTTGATTCAATTCGCGCGCCCTGTGACCTGTGACATCGAGCAACGAACTTTCATATTCGTCGATTGCCCCTGGGGACCGTGACACAAAAAAAATTCGCGCTTTGCACCTGGACATCCAGACTTCCATTCTAAGCTCAGCTCAAGCTCAGCTGCCTTGATTCTGAGACAAGATAAATGAAATAGCGCACCCTTAGCAAGTTTCTATGACGCAGGGCATGCGCGAGCGGATCAGAATGATGCGAGATCAATCGGCTGCCGTAAGCCTTTTTGCACACCGCCGCTTGTCGTCTTCGCCGCAATGGAGGCTCTCCCAGAGTCTCTCCGGATCCCTGAAGCAACAGCCAACGCATGCCTACCCCCCCAAGGACCTCATCAAATTTAACCTCCCCCCTCTGCACAAATCCACTACAAGTCAGGTTTCTCCGATCACGTCAGAAATGACAGCTGTGTGAGCGCTGCGGCCATTCCAACATCAGGGCGCGTCAGCGAAGAAAAAAACAATTTTGGACGCGTTTTTTTCGCGATTTTGTGACTTTTTTGACAAGTTCGCGCTCAGCCTCGGTGCCTGTGACAGGCGCGAAATTATTCGTCGATTTGGGGCCCTGTGACGCGTGACCGACGAATTGAATCAAATAGTACAGTAGATGCTTTGGGAAGGTCGGGTCGGGTCGTGAAATGACCATCATGATGGGAACACCGCCACCGCCTTGCCGAGGGTCGGGTCGGGTCGACCCGACCCGACCCTCCTATGCCTCGGATGCTCTCAGAAGTTCAAGAATGAGACCTTTGAAAATCGGCCGGAGATCTCGGACTTCCCGATTTGGGGGGTTGTCAGAGAGGTCTGTGTTTGATCGTGAAAGATCGCTCGCCTCTTGCGTAACACGGGACACAACTGCTGTTGAATACATCCATATTTGACACATCCTTCACACTACTTTCTCGAGTTGCTATTACTTAACACCGAACAGAACACCCCGGTAGAAACACTTCTACAGCACATCGACCAGACCTGGCCCATCCTCCAGCAAGCCGCAGAATCAGAGACCTTTTCATCTCGTGTCCTAGATGATGCATTTTATTTCATAGACAGGGTCCGACTCTTGTCCAAGAAACACTCTGCATTCAAGGCTTTTGCTCCCGATTTCAGTGAAGCAATATTCATCCGTGATAAATCGGACAAAGATGCGGTCTGTGCCATCTTGTAAAAGCATGGCAGTGTTAACTGGGAGTATGTACAGCGTGGAATGGCTGCAGCTCTCAATCGATGAATCCACCGCTATATCCCTGCTCGTGACATCCTTTCGGAAAGGGTGGAGGTATTGTTTGTAGGCTATGCTGACATACGGTACACAACAAAGAAGACCAGAGGCTCTTTATTCTCGGACGATGCTAAGGGGATGGCCAAAAACCTCCTTGACACAGTCCGAAAGGGATACCTGTCGGATCCCTCTGGAATTCCTCCCTACTATTGAATGGGGAGGGACCGAGATGGGCTCAACATTTACTGCACTGTTCGCGGCATCTGTCAGATGAATCTTTGGCTAATTACGAGCATCTCCGGCACTCTGAGTGCCTCTTGATCAACCGGATTCTACAGCGGAATAAAAAGGTAGGATTTTTTTTCTCCTTATTGGGCGTGCTGTTTTTTACGCTTCAGGCCACGCTCACCGTGTTGCGGATATTTTGGAGGCGCTGATGACACTTTTCGGTATTGGCAGAGGGGTCAAAATGCGATAAAACGTATAGGAAGGTGAGGGGGCGAGCATTCAGGTTGTGTGCTGTTATCGACTGGCCAACTCACGATTCCGCGGATTGTAATCGATTCGCGTCAGAGATCGCGTAAGACCAATTTACAGCGGAAAAAAGACAGTACAAACCTTCCATCTCCCCGCGCCGTTTGTTCGCCACGAATGCATCCGCCTCGGTCTAGTAACATAGGACCCTCGTAAATGATACCCGACATATTACAGTAACGATAATTAAAATAAGCTAGGAAAACGGAAAAAAATGCCGTAGTCGCCTGAAGGCGCAGTTCAATCCCATTCCCTAAACACCTGGGATAAGAAATTATATTCAGTCTCCCATAAGCCAACTGAACTACAACACGACGCTCGTACCTCCTCGCATATTGTACGCTGGGAAGTTGCTATTGTTATCGACCGCCCTTAGAGCCGCCCTCGTGGGCACCAGCCCCGAGACGGAATAACAGACTACCGCAAGGAGCTCGGGTAGCGCGACGAACGGGTACCACAGGTGCTCTTTGTTCTGCTTCGCCGCGTCGTTCATCGTCACGGCGAGGAAGAACTCGCGCACGATCATCAGCAGCGAGATGAGGCAGAGGATGTAGCGCCCGGAGCGATCCCCCCATGGGCGCATGCTGCTCTTCGCTAGATAGACATCTAATAATTAGGATTTCCCCACTTCTAACTTCCATGAATGAAAGAAGACTCACAGCCAGTAGTATCCCTGAAGAACCAGACGGTCTGGACGGCTTGGAGGAACGTGAGGCCGAGGAAAATGATGGTGCTGACTTTGCGTAGGTTGTGGCCGGTGGAGACGTCGTCGGCGTTATCGCTGGTGCTGTTGACCGTGGCGATGGACGCCGATTACGACGGCACCCATGAGCGCCATGTGGAACGCATGCGGGTTGCGCAGGGGGTTGCAGGAGAAGAGGCTTCCGCGCTTGCCGCCTGCAAGTACGTCTCTAATAATCGAGTCAGAAAGCAGCCCTGATTTGATTTCAGAGACGCCGAGGGATGAACCGGTCAAGAACGAGGGTGTAGGCAGAGTACAGAAGCGCGAAGAAGCCCACTCCGAAGAGAACTTGGTCGACGATGAAGAGGTTCAGATTGGAGCCCGCGGACGTGGAGTGCGCCATAATTGCCCGTAGTACGAATGCCAGCACGCGCACTGTGGATTAAAGGAGGTTACAGTAAGTGCCGACAGCCAATAATAATGGAAAAAGAACTTAGAAAACGCACTTTGGCAGAAGAGAGCGAGAATAATGTAGACGAACGTCGTATTTCGTATCGACTGTCTTATGAACCAGATGAATAAAGGGAAGAAGAGGAGCGCGAATATTGCTGCAGCGGCGACTGAGTGGATTCCGGACGAGGCGGCGTAGTTGGTCGGAGAAGAAGACATGGTTGGGAATGAAGGAGAAGGAAACTTGCACAGTTTGACGAGACGTGCCGCCGACCGTCTTATATCTGGTTCGGTCGAATCGATTTAGCGATGCGAAGGGCCTGTCGGTCTAACGCCCGTGAAATTTGTTACCCTAATATAGGTTCCGACGGCACCGCTCACGTCCGTCGCGGGCTCAAACAGCTCAGGACCATTTTTAGCTTTGGGGCGGCACAGCAAATTCGAATGACGGACGTCGACGGTGTTCAGAACGGGCGCCGAGAACACAGAAATAGCTGATTCTGTACTCGAGTCCACCATGTGGCGCCGACTGGGAACCCGTTTCCTCCCCGAGTCTGTGTGCCAATGTACCGCATCCGGCGGTTGTCCGCGAGTCGCTCTTGTAGACGAGTACTGATCACAACGGACCGGCAGCGTCCGGACGATGGGTAGGCGTTCGTATTGGTTTATTGACTGGGGCCGGGCGCAATGTTTACGCTTCTGGCCACTTCCACCGTGCTTGAAGATATTTTCGAACCGCATCAATGGCTCTTTCTGGTGTTTGCAGAGGTGGCCAGATACAAGACGACGAACAAAGGAGGGGGCAAGCATTTGGATATTGGGCCGTTAAACACGACCGCACGCGTTGTAACTGATTCGCGAAAGTCGATGTATTCTAGTGCATCCAATAGCGGGTCGCTGTAGTAATCGCGTCAGAGACCGTGCAAGTCCAAGTAGCGGAAAAGACGTTACGTTCGATCTCCCCACGTCGTTTCTCGCCACGAAAGCATCCGCCTCGGTCCAGTAGCACAGGACACCCTTCACTTCGTCCTCCCAATCTTTCCAGTAAACCTCATAGAGACCAATGACCAGGCGCAAGTCGTAGACGCCAGGCTTCTGGGCCGCTTCATAGTTCTGCTTGCTCCCAACTGACCACTGGACAAGAAGGAGCTCAAGCCGGGGGCACTTCACCAGTACTTGCGTCAGGGCATCCCAGGGCACGGCGGGATCCAAACACAGGTGCGTAAGTGCCGGCAACGCCGAAATATCTGCAAGAGCCTCTTCCATACCACCGCCGAACGCATCGAGGTGCGTGACGGACTGGAACGCCGAGTGCGTCAGATCGAACGATCCGGAGGGGAAGAGAATTTGGGGGCTGAGACACAAGCGCTGGACGATGCCGAGGTCGGCGAGAATCGGCAGAAGATTGGGGTCGAAGATGAGGCGGGGGGACGCAAAACTAACGAGTCCGGTGCAGAGGCGCAACAGCTTCCTTCCGTCGTCCGGTGAGCAGCTTGATTCGTCTTCCAGGACCAGGTGGCGAACTGCCTGGTGGAAAAACTGGGGCGGCCTCCGTCCGTTAGATGTGTTCAAAAGGGCCTGAACCATATCCTCATTTCCATGTTCAAGCCGGACGATTCTGTATAACAAAGGCTCGACCCTACACCTCAATCAGTCGTGGTGATTGGGAAAATCCAAGAGGAAATTCAGACCATGTGAGGACACGGCGGGCAACGCGAAGAAGAGTTGGGATCGTGGCGCGATGCATTAGTGCTGTGTGTTCAAAATCTCTCTCTCTAGCTCCGTCGGAAAGACGGGCTCGCCCATTGGTGGCGGAAGGTAAAATGCGGCAGCACAGCCTTTGTGATCTTCCCCGCCTCGGGCCATATAAGGTAATTTTCTGCCACTGACGTGATCTTTGCGTGATCTACCTTCTGTCTTGTACCACTTCAGTGCAGAGCCCGATAGGATGCGCGCGTACTACTTCGATAACCTCCCCGGCGACCAGCGCCTCCCGCATGACTACGTCCCCTCGCGCGCTGTCGAGCCCGAGAAACTGGCCTCGCTCAACGTGCTCTTCTGGCGCATCCCGGTCGAGGGCTACGAAGACGCTGTGAATCAGGTCGCAAAAGAACGGGGATATAAGAACCGCGATACGATTAACGTCTCGAGGAGGGTATGGGCGACATATACGAGGAGAAGATCCGGGGCTTTTTCGAAGAGTGCGTTGCGGTCTTGTCTTGTCTTGATCGCACGTCGAATTGAATGAAATCTTGCCGTGATGCAGACACATGCACGAGGACGAGGAGATCCGGTACATCCTCAGCGGGAGCGGGTTTTTTGACGTCAGAGGTAGGGTCTACCTTTAGTTCCGCAAAACTGCGCGATAACACTCACACGAATTCAGAAACCCCCTCCGATACGTGGATCCGCGTCGCGGTCGAGCCCGGCGATCTCCTCGTGCTCCCTGCGGGTATCTACCACCGCTTCACACTCGACGAAAAGAACCAGATCAAGGCGCTCAGACTGTTCCAGGTGTGTTATTTTCTCGCGTCGAATTTGTCTTGTATTCTCTTGCGTCATATTCTTTGGGATGTCTGGCGCGGAGCCATTCGCTGTTTTCGTCATCGTTCTGTGAGCCATACTGACGCCCACCCTACCTCCTAGGACGAGCCGAAATGGATCCCCTACGCCCGCAGCGGCGCCACCGACGCGAACCAGCACCGCGTGGGGTACCTCCGCGAAATTGGCGTCGCCCCATAGGCTGCTTTTGCTCCACAAGGGCGAAGGATCGGAGCATGTTTTTTGTTTTGTTTTTGTTTTGACGACGTGAAGAAAGCAAGATTTGTACGAGTAGCTAGCAGAAGACATCCATGGCCGTGGCGATAACTCGCAAGAATGTATATACTGTTTCGACACAAATTCTGTGGCGAAAAGGACCAGAAATTAAATCAATCTGCAGCTCGGGAGCACGGTTCCTACATACGGCTTGACCCTACAACACCTGCACTTCGTCCCGTCCGACGGTCTGGGTCACGGCTCACACGCCAGATTCTTGCGGCCCTTCTTCTCCTTTTCCTTCCATTTTATCGTCCATCCACTTTGGAACTGCGTACGCTTGGTCGTGGCCACCGCGGAATACGGAGCAGATTCAGAGGTGCCGGCGACTGCACGGAGTGGTAACAACTACACAGTACCAGCTGTGAGCTGGATGATTCAAGCCTCGGTTCTAGTCGCTCTCCGCTGAATTTGCGCAGCGAAATCAAGAAAACAATCATTGGCTTTGCGATAGACATTCTCCCGAGACCGTGAAATGCACACCTTATAGCTCGGTACATATTCCATCTGGGGCAGATGCTTGAGCGTGGGGGGATGCGGGAAACTACATCACATACCATCGACACAGGATACCCTGAGGTATCCACGCGCATTCAAACGCGGGAACGCTTCCCGCGCCCCCCGCACCATACCAGCAAGCCGCGCGGGGTGCAGAGGGCCGGACCATGCAGTCCCTGTTGACAGCTCACAGTGCACGCCGCGGAGGTGCGGGGAATTCATTTCGGCGATTGCGTCGTCGGCGCGGCGGAGAGAATCGCGGTCCACTGGCCCCATAAGGCCAACTCGCAGAACGATATGCTCGAGCCGCAGCTCAGCGCTATCGGCCGATTCGAAAAGGTCCACGGCGCAGGAAACTGTGTTGCAGCCGCCGAAGACGTCGATATATTTCAGCCAAATGAATTCATCGAGTCTGAAAGCACTTGCTCTGCATGTAGCTTGCTCTGGTAGATTTGATCAGCTGAATGGTATGTAGCCGTGAATATCGACTAGAAAACGCACCGGCATCAAGGCGCAGGGTATGCAAGGTCGACCCAGACGAGTGCATCAGGGCAACGACACTGGGCCTAATCGGTCCCCAGATGTCGACGCTTTCGAGAGCAGAGAAGTTGAATGGGGAGAGGGGGTGACCCAGCCAATCGGAGTGTCGATCCGGCCCGGCTATCTCGAGCTCCTTCACCCCGATATGCTGCTGAGTCCCAGTGCCTTCAGCAATAGCCCCCATGGGACCCCACAGGTAAAGGTCGACATAATGGAGGGTAAGTCGATCAAAAGCCGATGTGCGCTGGCGGAATAGAGCGTGCAAGCTTTGTATGTTCTCGAAGGCGATTGCTCCAAGTGTGAGCCTTCGGACCGAAGGGAGGGCTAACAGGGGCGCCGCAAGAGATGAAACAGTATGTGACTGCGGATGGTGCGGCGACGGAGCACGCAGAACAATAGTTTCGACGTGCGTCAAGAGCACCTGTGTGAGGGGGCCAAGCACATCTTCCGCGAAGCTCATCTTCAGATGGCGAATGAGGGGGATGAGATGGGGGGATCCAGCCAGAACGGTACACAGGCGACGAGAAGCACTGGACGCGTTCCCAATGTTACCAGTTCGTCCATATTTGGCCAAATCGATATGATGGAACAGATGGAGTTGTGCAGATGGGGTGAATGCAGTCGAGACCAGAGCCCATGCACGTAGTTCTGCGGGCGAACTGTGAAGAAATTCGCAATGTAGTCGCAGATTTCTTGGACTTGCAGTGCTGGCGGTGTCATGGTACTGGAAGAGCTGCATCGACGCGAGGCTGTGTGGTCAGCATTGAAGCCGGACGCCGGCCGGGAGCAATCAGTGGAGAGACATTCATATTTCAATCTCGAGGGAGGAAACTATGGTAGTGAGTCATAGCGCGCAAAGAAAAGCACCGCGAAAATATACTTCCCAATTCATGTAGTGGAAAGTGTGGTGTTGTGCAGACGAGGTGAAACGTGGTGAGATTCACCGTGAGAGTCTAGAGGAAGCGTGCACGTGGCTCTGCCGGCTAATTGGGAAGAAAATCGCAAAGCAATCGCAGATTTCGTGTACTTCTAGGGCGGTGTCATGGTTCCGGAAGAGGTGCGGGCTGTGGATTCCACATCATGATCCAATCATCAATCAACCGTTTCGGCTCCTCGGCAACCCTAGGTTTTTTTTTCTTTTCTTTTGGTGGAGCGACAGAGAGAGATCTGATCAGCTCCCCTCTCCTGCTGGTCTTGGGATTATTTCCCATAGATTCAACTACCTCAGCCCCCCGAGGAAATGCACTTACGCACGCTCATCAACAGGCAGTGTGGGACTCAGTAGCTATCGCTAGCAGCTAGCGGTTCCGTCCCGGAGGACGCAACGTACCTATACCCACTAAAACCCCGGACTGCCAGATCCAGTTTTCCGGCAGATTCAAATTATCCATCAGGACACCGTCCCACGTTCTCAAGATTGTTTTTACATTCTAATTCAGTGCACGGTTAATAATTGATCCAACCTGAGGCGTGAATTGATGAGGGTCACCCTGAGCATCTATACCCATAGCAGCGCAGATTCGAGCAGATGAAACTTGAAAAACTGTCCAGAATTTATGCTCAGAACTGTGCTGATATGTTTGGATATGGGCTGTTTAATCGAAGCAGATTTGACCATATCTGCCCAACTCAAACGGGATTGTCACTGGGAACCAGACCTCGGGGAGTGAATACAATATTCATCCGGTTATTAAATTTTCCGGCGCAATTAATTATTTGCAATCCTCTCGACTCTACTAAACACATCTTCAGTTCGAAGAATCATGCAAAATCGTGCCAAGTACCGTATAATTTCGTTCAATTCGTTAGTCACGCGTCCCAAGCGTGGCCCAACTCTCGAAACCGCCCGAAACTCGCCAAAAAAAGGCGAAATCCTCGACCCTCTCGCGTCCCGAGAGCGGTGCCACGCCAATTTTCTGCGACTTTCGAATGTTCACACTGTGCGTCAAGGGGTCGTATTGAATGCAAGCTTCCCCAGTAGAAACTGATCCAGGTTGATTGATATCGTCGAAAGAGCTCTCTACTGTTGTCTGGTCTCGGTTCGTCTGGGGGCTCTGGAAGTGCGTAAGCGAGGTGTTCTTTGAGGCAACGCAAACCTACGTTCAATTTGAAACTCAGATCGTTGATAATCCTGCTGCGCACGGAGGAAGCGTACGCAAGCATGGCTTCATCCGGACCTCGCCCTTCTATACATTTCTCTTAACGCGTGAGATCGAATGAGAGTAACAGTTCCGTTTGTGGAAGTGTACCGCATCAGTGGGGAGCGCGCATCAGCCGCACCTGTCAAGATGTATGTTGACCTCCGACTGCGGAGAGTTCGCTTAGACGGGCTCGACGAGAAGAATGGCGCAGAGAGAGGGATAAACGCCCCCCATACTTCCTTTTTCCACCTTATTGCAGGACATAGGCCACACTCACGATTGAAGACTCAAGAATTGCAACCTTCGGGCCTCTGGATTTTTTGGGAGGGTAGTGATCCGTCTCTTACCGCATTAGATGTCGCTCTTCGAGATGCCGCACTGCGCAGTGCTTGCGCAAACGCGTGCCGACATAGCGCGCTTCTGTGGAGCCTTTCTTTCCTAGTGATGCCGAGGTGCTTGCGCAACTTGCTGCCTTTCCGCAGTTGATGGACCCGTAGTGCTCCTGGGCGCTGAATCAGCGCAGGTATGCAACCTATGAATCAGCAGTACCAATAGAGGTTGCCCCCTCTCACGGCGAATATATATATACTGCACAGAGCTAAAAGGTGAAGGCAGATAAAATGACTTTCCCCAAGACATTCGACGCTTACGTTCCGAGCAACGGCGCGGATTTCCTAGGTCTATCCACATTCCAGGCCGAATATGTCCCGTTCGCGACTCTCCAGGCCGTTACGGTCAGCCCTGCCTCGGATTCATTCGCGTACGCCAAAAAACTCGCCCCTCCGGGCGTGTTCGCTCACGTACTCCGGTGCTTTTACTTTTCGCTCGCCCTTCTCCACACCGGCTTCCCCTCGGGAACGCCGGGAGTCGCGCAGATCGGATTCGAAGAGCTGTCGCTGCGGATTTACCACACGTCCCTACTTCACGACCTGGCCTTCTCGAACAGCACAGAGGTTCTCGCTCATCCGGCGCACGCAATGACCTTCGAGCTCCAGGGCGCCATCATGACTTACGAGCACTTGCACGCTGCGGCCCCCAGTCTCGATCCGCATCAGGTCGGCGACATCGTGCAGGGCATCGTTCTTCACACCTCGGCGTGGGCATCTGGGAACTCGTCCGCCAACCAGATCCTCTTGGCAATCAGTGCAGGGTTTGACGCCGGCGGAGTACGTACCTTCCTAACGCTCGACGCTTAGCACTCACTCCGAACCACCCTAGTTTAACGGAACTGGGATCGTCGATTACACCCGCCTTTGGAACCCCAAGACTGTCGCCGAGATCGAGAAGGCATATCCGTACGGTGATGCACACAACCGAAGTTGCCGGCTTGATTACAAGCGAAGTCACGCAAAAGCCAAACTGTTTGTTCTCGCATATCCCTGGTGGTGTAAGTCTTCTTCATAAGAGCATTGATCACTTCGGCTGACAAGTTCATGAAGCTCGACGGGCTTTTGAACAATTTGCGTGTCGGACCAATTGTGCCTGTGTAACGACCGGGCTCTCCAGCACTCACTTGATTTAATACAGAAATCATATTTTCTTTTTCTACGTACCACCAATGCGACGAGTTAAACCCAAGTCTCAGGCATCTCAGGCTACGCTGGGGATTTATCCCGAAGTGGATTGGGCATCCACCTTCGGTGCTGAGCGGGCTAGCGTAGATCTCTCTATCTGCATATATATTTCCTGGACTGCTGGGAGAAGGTTCGACTTGCTTCTACCAAGACCACTCTTCCATGTCTGGTTTGGCTCAGCATATTTTATTTTATTTGTACCTTCCTCCTTCTCTCCATCTTACTACCAGTCTAGCACCTCGATTCACGCCTGGCGGTCTTCCCAACGAAGAGAACTGGAGAGACATTTTTTCTTCTCGAAACCACCGCACTGATATTAATGTATCCCGGGAGACGACAATCCCGACTCTGCTCCGCAGCAACCACAGCGCATGTTCGATATCTGGTCAATCTCCCCGCTCGAGCCTCGAGGTTCAACCCCAATAAGTATAATGTCGAATAATGGCGGATGCTTTCGTGGCGAAGAAACGGCGTGCGTGGGGAGATCGAAGATTCGTACCAAATTCGTACTCTTTTTTCTACTGTTTGGTCTTGCACACTACCTGACGCGATTGTTGCAGCGACCCTTTGTTGAATTATCGATTTATTATAACGGGAAACTCGTTTCCATATAAATGTTCAAGCTCCAAGGACCAAAAGGCGCAGGTCGAATACCAGCCTCTGATGTGCAGCAACGAGTCCTCGGTCATATTTTGCATTGTTGCCCATACACAAAGAAAAAAAGGAAGCAGTGAGAGTAAGACAATCAAACTAGAATCTCCGCCTTCAACAGATCCACAAGATGTTCGTCCATAAAAACCACATCCAGCCCCTCATCGTGCAGCACCCTGATAGGCGCCTCGATGTCCGCCACCTCGATGTTATCGTCCGTGTCGAAGATGCGCAGACGCGTCAGACAGCTGTGCGGTTGTGGTTGATCTGCGCTCGGTTGGCGCCTCACCAGGCGCGAATGGATCATGGCAAAGAACGGGTCCTGGGGGAATTGCTCGCCGACGCCGTACCAGAGAGAGGCGAGGCGGGGGCAGATATCGCTGGTGCCGGAGAGGGTCATGGCCTCGAAAAGGGCCTTCTCCTGCTCCTCCTCGTCCGTCTCTGCGCCGACGAGGAGATACGTGAGCGCCGGGAGGCCCCGGAGGAGGGTGATTAGTTCGCCACAGATGGCGCACTCCATTAGGATAAGCCGCGTGAGGGCGCAGGACGAGCTGCGGACGAAGGCAAGGACGGACGGCAGGGACGGCGTCTCGGCTTCGAGGCAGAATAGGTCCTCGAGTATAGGTGTGCTGAGATGGACGAGACAGCCGGGATTCTCGATGTACAGACAGCGAAGTTGTGGGAGCGTGACGGAGGCGCACTCATCGCGGTCGAGTGAATCTTCGAACCCGACCACGCAGTGCTGCAGGTTCGGCGCCGCCTGCAGTATCTCGAACTGAAATTTGGCCTCGCATGAGCCGCGATAGCGAACGACTTGTTCCCACGGAATCGAGATATTGGGCGACGCGTGCCCGAGCGCCCAGTCGGTGAGGTAGACCTCGCGCAAGCTCGGCGCGATCCCGAAAACGTCGGGGACACGCGCGTGGGATCCGTGATCCATCTCGAGCTTCCGCAGCGTCGCAAGGTGGCCGTGCACGGGTCGGAGCCACTCGAGCGCATCGACCGAATGCGAGCGGAAGACATCCAGGCGCAAAGACACCCAGCGATTGGACTCGGCAACGAGCAGGTCCGCCATGCGGGGATCCATGGTCTCTTTAGTGCTGCCCACCACCCAGTACACCTTCAGCGGTGCATTTCCCGACCGGAGCAGCTGCGCCTCGACCATGGCACAGTCCCCGGGGCGGAGGGGCGCAGTGGGGATGGTGATGCAGCGCCAGAATTGGGTATCACCCAGTACGAAGAGTCGCCAGGAGCGGCAGATATGCCCAGATGCCAGAGCGGCGTGGGTAGTATTTCGTCGTCGTCCTCGAGCAGTAGAGCGAATATCCCGCAGATCAGTTCCGGAGGCATTCGACGCACGGGGGAGAGTATGCTCCGATGCTTGCGAATGCGTTCCGCAGCTTCGGCTCGATCTGCAATGAGCTCAGGTGGTGCGTCCTCGCAATCACGATTTATCTGGGCATCCAGAGCGTCGACGCGAGCAAGTTCTTCAGAGATGATGCCGCGGATAAGCGGAATCTCTGCGTCGAGAGGAGGGTCGTTGCCCTCGCTCAGAGGTGTAAGGTCAAGCGCAGTTCCTGATATTAATTGCGGACTGAGAGAAGACGGAGCGGTCGAGTCTTGCCCACAGTTCGATTCCGGCTGTTGCATCGTGCTATACAGTACGTTAGAATCATCGCACCGACGAGCTTACAGTACCTGGGAACTACACAGATGAAGGGAGGACGAAGGGGCAGTTGGCACAGCCTCTCCAACAAAGGCTGTTCTCGGAATCTCGGCGACTTCTCGGGCGCAATTTGAGCGCCAATTCACACCGTTGTGGTGACTACGGCATAGACGTCAAGTTTAAGTATGGCAAATAACTTTACAGGTTGAAAATTGCGAAAATAATACAACAAAGTAGGTATTCAGCCATACACAGACGCATCCTTGCTTGGTTACTTGGACAAGCACGATAGGTGTTGAGACGTGCAGCGTCCCCACTGGACGTGCCCAGTTCAGTGCAGGCTGTGGTATCTCTAGGGGAAAATGCGCCGCGGAGGGTATCATAACAGGACGCGCATCCCGGCGTGACAGCGCGAAGGCTCCACTCGTGAAGCCGCGCTGCCCCCGTTCGCGTTCGCCCCCAATCAAAAGAACGTCTCCCTCATCGGCAGCGGCGTCCGTTTTGGACACACAAACCGCGTGCGCTTCTCGCCCGGCGCGAGCGGTGAGAACCCGGGCGGCGGCTTGCGCGCGTTGCGGGCGCGGTGCTTTTCCTTCATCATGGGCAGCGGATCCAGGAACATCAGCTCCTCGGGCGTGTGGGGCCCCTGGATGTGGGTGCGGACGAAGGAGCGCAGTGCGGCGGCGAACGGCCGAGGCACAGCGCGCGGGGAGGCGCGGTTTGCGGCTTTTGTGTCGTGCTCGACTCCGACTCCGATTCGGGGCCCGCGTTGGCGGACGAGGCGGTGGAGCTCACGCTCGAGATGGAGGAGCGGCGCGACCCAGACGTGGATGCGCATGACGATGAGGATGATGCGTCCGAGACAGAGACAGAGTTAGAGTCGATCGAGGCACGCTCGGGGCACTCGCAGCTGGCGGCCAGTACAGCATGAGCCGCTCGACGATGGGCGGGGGGCGCGGCTGTGGGCGGTAAATGGGCAGTCCGCTTGAGCACCGGCCGGGCGGGCTGTGGCTTTGTGTTTTGCTTTGCCTGCCGGGAGAGGGGAGGGCGCGGCGCGGAAGTGGAGGGCTCGGCGGCGGACTGCGAACGTGAAATCAGCCGCCGAGTCGAACGAAAACGAGAGAAAGCCGATTCGACTCACCGAGTACGCATCGAAGCCGAGAGCCTTCTCGAGGGAATTGCGCTTGAGCGCAAACCGACGGAGATCGACTTCGTCCTCAGGACACCAGTCCTCGGGCACATGTACAAAGACACGGCCTTTGAGTGATGCGCGTTTGATAGTAGATTTCTGCGTGGTTAGATCAGAGCGCAGCATGGCGGGAGGGGAGTGGTGAGAGTGCGTGCATCGAGTGGAAGTAGGAGGGGTTATGGATATTGCGGTGAATGGCTTGCAACGTCCAAGGTGAGATTCAACGGTTATTTGCCCCTCTTATACCCTAGCGCATGAGTCTCGCGATTCCAGGCCTACAGTCTCAGGCGGAGAGTCTCAGACGTTGCTTTATCCGCGCAAAGTCTCAGACATCCCTATCCGCGTAAAAACGCAGGACCAAGTAAGGAGCCCACAGAGAGTGGCCGAGATAGATGTATAATGGGGAGGCCTGGAAATGACAGTCTCGATAGCTTGCAGAAACAGCAACGCTGGAGAACAGGGAGATGGAAGAAGACAAGCAGGAGCGAAAGATCAACGCAGCCACCTCCCACCCCTATCCCGCAAGACAGGCCGTCCCCGCGATGACCGAGAGACCTGTCTTACCCTGCTGCACCCGTGAACCCTGTCGAGGATTTCGAGGGAAGTAATTGTAAGACCAATCTAAACCTCCTAGAGTCCCCTCTGCCCTTCCACCAAACGGCTCGACCGCATTCCTTCCGAGTCGGACTCATATTAATGATCTGCTATGTATGCATACCCCACCTCAAGCTTTTCTAGCTTTCTTTATACCGTCTTACATGTGCTACATCATTAAAAATTGGGATATTACGCCTGAATTCAGACTCCAAACTACTCCAGTCTCCAACCGATCGTGTGTAACAGTTGGTACGAGTTTTTCTAGCCGGGCTCCATCCAGCCTGCGAAGAATAGGCCATTTCTTTCACTACAGATCCCATATGGTACGCGCTCAAGTTATGTTCCAGCGGATTTTAATCGTGTTGATACACAACACATCAGGAGCTCAGTTCCACCGTCGGTTCCAGACTACTAGTATCGACTTTTCAACTAGCCAGTGCAAGAAATAATGCCGGGGACGCCCAGACCCGTCTCAACAATCAAAGTAGCATATCATGCCCTGCGCCCCCGCCGTGTTAACGCACTCGGTCCCATGCCGGTTCCCTGTGTCTGTGATCTGGTTCTGGCAGTTGAAGTCCGAGAAAATGTGGCAGTCCGTGCCGAAGAACGTGTCTCCCGACACAAGCACACTGTCGAAGCTGTTGTACTGGTAGCAGTTGCCGCCACAGGTCGGGACGTAGTTGGTGAGCTGGCCAGCACCCTGGCAGTCGCTCCCGCGATAGAGCGTCACGCATTCCTGGCCGGTGCAGTCCTTCGAAAGCACGGCATGCGCTTGAAAGATGACCGAGCCCAGGGATACCAGAGCGGTGCTGGAGGCGAATTTCATTGGTTCTGTATTTTCTCTGGACAAGGTAAGCCGATGAAGCGGAAGTGTGCGTGTGCTCCTCACTGGATCGATTGGTGACTTGTGTGGTTGTTGGAGGATTCATCGCAGCGGTGTTCAATTTATGCGGTTCTGTGTCCGACCTTTTCGCCGTGCATGCACTGAGGACTTCGTTGACATAGCTCGGTGCGGCATTTTTTTTCCCTTCCGATACCGCTACGCCAGATTTCCTTGCGGCATTCCATTTACCGCCGATGGCTCCACGCCGAACTTGTTGTAGAGTGCGGCATTTCATTTGCTTCCGATGCCGCTCCGCCGAACTCCACGAAGCGAGGCATCGTCTTTTTGCTTTGTGCCGATAGCCTTTCCGACCCTCGTCGGAATACCGATGACTGCAAAGCAGCGAGTCGAGCGGCGCAAAGACCACTCATGATGCAGGGGGTATATCCGGAAACGATTGCTTCCAACGAAGGGTTACTCGAGTCCTGTCCGCATACAGGGGATGTCTTCATCATAAAAGCGCGTACATGAGATTCAACCAACCATCGCCTTTTCAAACACCTCAAATTTCCTTTCCACCATTCATTTCCCTCGTCGTGGGGTATCCCTCGCCTCCGCAAAGGAATGCAACGGCGGGGGCGGGGAGTGTGTCTCGTACTTCACGGCTCCAGCTGCCAGGGCACCAACTTCATCGGCGACTACGTACCTACCTGCGGCGGCAACTGCTTCCAGTATAGCAGTTTCGACAGCCTCCTCGTCGAGGGAGCTTGTTCCTCGGCACCGACTGCCACGTATACTCGGACTATAATTGCCAGAACCAGATCGTAGATACCGGGAACATCTTGGGTACCTCGTGTTATAATACCCCGGGTGCGCAGAGCATGAGATGTTTCTATGATTGCTAGGCTACAGTATCCTTAATGACATCCTGGAAATCGAACATGATATTATCTGGAGAGACGAGGCGCCCGAGTCTGAGCACCAGAACATCGTCGAACTCGGGCTCGGAGTCGAATCAGCGCGATCAATTCATTTTGGAATCGACCAACAAGAAAGACGTATTCGTTCGTCCGTCCGTTCGTGCTCAAACTACCACGGCGCCAACCACCCCACCCAACACCGCAACCCCCAGCGCGAACACGAGTCCCTTCCCGGCATTGGGCGCGAAGAGCGACAGCGTGCTGCCGGGGTCGCGGACGGGGACTTATACCCGGATCCGGAGGAGTCAATGTCGCAAAATCGCTTTTGCCATATAAGGCAATACAGAGGGTTACAGCCTTACAGCCCCCTTATACGCAACTTACAGCCGTGTTGTAACTGCCTTGGAGTCCTAACTGCTCAATGTTCATTTTGGAGGTCTGAGAAGACGAGATAATATTAATTTCCAGCGCGGAGGAACCAGTCGGCATCTACAAGATCATTTAGGTAAAAAGTGCTGCTCTCCTTCTTACATCGGAATGCGTTGATCAAATGAACACCGCGGGTAAAATATCGGGGAAGAATGAACCTAGTGCGCCCATCCTCCAAGACACGACAGTTTTTCCACGCAGTCTTTGGCTGCCAACGTGACTTCGTATTGGAGGCATAGTAGAGACGACTGCGACGCGGTGGTGCCAGGTGGAGACGCTGTGCTGAAATGACGTCACTCTGACATATATGACTGACCCCAATGTGACGACGTGACTTATCGCTCTTCTTTCGTACCACCACTTGGCGTATTGCGCTGGGCTCACCCGTCTATGTCTGGTGGTCTACGCCCAACCCAGCGACGCAGCGACGTCCTGGATCACTTTTTCCCCTGGACTCCTCCCACTGGGCCGTTTCTGCGATGATTACTGAGGGTGCGCCCGCTCGCACTGCTCCACCCTTCAATAAGCTGACTGTCTTTCAAGATCGATTCAATTCTCAGCTGAGGCCGGACCTAGGTGCGTCAAGCACTCGTTTCCTCACGCGCATTACTAACTGCCTCTCTGACGTCGGAGTTCAACATGGTATGTTTCTCTCTGTCGCTCTCCCCATTCCTTCCACTCTCTTCTCTACTTCGCGGTAGTTCTATTATTGTCATTGTAGTTGGCTCAATATATCATGTTTGGAGCTATACTTTTGTGTGAACGGATGTTGAAAGAGGGGTGGGAGGAGCCGAGTACATTGCCTTACGGAGCAGTTGAGCTATACAGGGCTATAATGGCCTGTATCGCCTATAACCTGCCGTAAACTTGTATGTCCTTACGGCTAGTTATTGGTACTTATGGTACATCTTGGAATTTATAGCCCCCCCGCCATATTATAGACTTATAGGACCGTATCACCCCCTTACACGCACATATCACCCAAAAACGATTTTTGCGACACAGCAGAGGAGGGCGCGCCAGAGATGTCTGCGGCGGGGTTGGAGGGGGCGAAGGGGCGGTGGCGGTTGGGGCTACGGTGACGGAGAGGCAGACTGAGGACGATGAGGGCGAACGAGTAGAGAAGAGGGGAGCGAGGCTTGGAGGACGAGGCGAAACAATGCAGGAACAACACTCACAAGACGCCACACTGCTGCCGCTGCAGCCCGACGGCAGCGGCGAGGTCCTCGCCCTTGCACTCGGCTTGGAGGCACGAAGTCGACTTGAACTGGAAGTCGGCGTTGGTGCACGCGTAGGTCACGTTGGTGCTGCTTCAATGTCAGCATCGCACACGAGAGGTGGAATAGCACGCACGGAGACCCGCGCTCGTGGCATTAGCGGCGTCTGTGAGCAGCCGAGGAGAAGGGGTGAGGACGGCGGGTGGCGCTGGCCTCGGTGGCGCTGCTCGCGACGGAGCCGGAGGACTGGGCGACGGAGATGGCGCTGCTCTGCGAGGCGGAGGTTGAAGATTGTCGAGGGCAAACGCTACCCTGGGAGGAATGGGCGCAAACGGCGGCGGCAAGGGTGGGGGACGGCGGTGACGGGCAAAGCGCATCGTGGGTTCTTGGAAGAGCAAAGCCGTACGGGGTGTCCTCCCGATAACGAACATGAATAATAATTGATGAATTCGATCGTTCGCGTCAGTTGTTGACGCGAAGAAGGACCCTACCTCGAGCGCCCTCCTCTCTTTCCATCCAACCTCCTCCGAGCCCAGCCCAGACAAACGGCATGTCGAAAATGTCCCAGCAAAAGAAATTTCCGACGTGGGAGCAAGAAGTGAAGTATGTTTCAAACTCCGCCCGGCACGTCAGCTGATAACCTGATCACTGATCGCCGCACGCTGGCGCGCGCTGCTTGTCTCTTCCCACCTCAACGGGGACAAACCAACTTTGGCCATACTTACACTCATACTCACGGACCTCAATTCACCAACTTGCGCCACTGTGGCGCACGTGAAACGCGACATGCGCCACCGTAACAAGGTCCCGACTTTTCGTTGCGGGCAGTTGGACTGCATTGATAGGCTACCCAAACGAATGGGTTTGCAGCGCCATACAGCGATCTATTGGCAGAGTCACACGGCACAGCTTCTTCCAGGCGACTCCCATGGAAGCGCTCTCCTCAGAATCCTACTCGAAGGCTCTCGCTCGCGTCGAACTCTTCACCGAGCCTCAAGAAAACCGGGGGGTGACGCTGCGCATGGAGCAGGGTTGACCATGTTCTAATTCTCCACTCTTCCGCTGTCAGATGGGTCGTCGAGAAATTTACTGCCGACCAGACTCACTTCACATCTCTCATCGACGATTGCTTCGGCGACGACGAGTATAGGGAGAAAACCCTTGGCGATTTGTACGCGAACCAAACCTGTTCATCGAGTCTCTTCAAATACTACAATGTCACTGTGATCGTTTCGTGAAATTCGCTCGGCCACAGTGAGTATGACGTCTTGTACTTAAATTGCGCAGCAACCACACACCCATCGATACTCAGCTCATCGCGTTTGAAATTTTTGTTTCCCGTGATTACCCGGTATCCTGGCGTCCAACAGCGACTCAAAAACCACAAGGGCTTGAGGAAGGCGTCGCAGAAGGGCCCTGCGTTTGCTGTGGAACCGCCCACACCAATATTGTGGCAACGAGTAGAACTTTATCGAGTTTGTCGTTTTCTGTATCTGCGACAGTTCTTTGACGCAGATTATGGAGCCTGGCCCCCGAACATGCTTAGTGTCGTTGAATTTGCGGGAACGTGGAACAAGGTTGCAATCGAAGCGCTCCTTAGGCATGCCAAGTAAGTTTTTCATTCGCAACGGGAGTAAATTCGCAGTCGACTCGAGGGATGGGCCTCATTTTGAGCCTTTCAGGATCTGTTGCTACTCTCTATCTCTCAGGAATTCTTGAACTTCCAAGTTTCTGGAGACGCTTCCGCCCAATCTCCCATCTACGAGGACGAAACGTCAGCGGTTTTCGGGGACTCTATCCGCCTTGTATGATACAATCCTTCTCCTACTCGACACCAAGGGACAACAGAGTCTATAAGAAACTCATTCGATTGCTATTTCAAGGAGGAGGATATTGGGGGAGGCCCTTCAGGCTGCATCTGGTATCGGACGCCGTGAATATCGTCGAGCTGCTGCTTGAGGCATGGGGCAAATGGTGCATGCTCGAGGTGAGCATATGCCATATGTCCAAGTCCCGGCAATACCATTCGAGCCCGCGGTTGCATGGGTGGCAAACCTCGACATAGTTCGGCGTGCGTCTCGAGACTGGGGCAAACGTGATCATGAACGCTCAGGCGAACTCGAATTGTATCTCGGCGGTCCAGTTCAGCAACATCGGTCTTGCACACGGGAAAGAATATGGGACTGCACTCCAAGTTGCGGTGCGCGGTGGACCTACAAATCGTCCAGCTGCTTCTTGAGCATGGAGCCAACGTTAATGCACCAGGTAGGCGAGTAGTAGTTTCCTGCCTCAAGGAGATTACACCGATTCCTAGCCCGAGGGAGCTTCTGGGGTACGGCGCTCCTGGCCGCAGGCCACCGCTGGACACACGGAGATCGTAGAAGCTGCTTCTTGATAATGGCGCAGGTGTGAATGGCCGAGGTAACATTATACTTCGACTAAGACGGAAACGTGATTGATTCGAGTCGAAGACCCGGAGCGCAGCGGAGATGAGACTGTGCTCAATCAAGGCCGCGACATATAATGGACACGAGAATATTGTCAAACTGGTTCTTGACAGGGAGCAGATGTGAATGCCGCAGGTGAGCACGTCTTGCAGGCTTGATGAAATTTACTTATTCGAATCAAAGAGGGGCAGACCGCGCTCGAGATTGCCACGTCTGTGGGGAAGCTAGAAATAGTCAAAGTCCTTCTTGAGCGAGGAGCAAACGTGAATGTGAAGCGTAATAATAATCCTTTTTCGGTCTCAACAACAACCCATTCCAAGGTTCCTTTTCTCGCCCTCCCGGCTTCATTACCGGAGTGTGCTCCAAATCGCGGTAGATAAAGGATTTGAAGAAATTGCCAAGGTGTTGCTGGACAGCGGAGCAACCCCTCTTTCCCATAAGGAGAGCATCGGGCGATGATATTGGAGTCAAACGACAGTCCTGTATAGATTGTTCTTCGCTTTGCACAAACCGACTTTAGATGTCCGTAATAACGAATGTGCGGCAGAAATGCGGCAGGAAGGAAAATATGACTGGCTAAAAGTAGCGTGGGTAAGTGACTCGAGGCGGATGACTGTCATGCAGGACCACGCTCACAACTCGCCATTTCGACTGAATATCCGAACCTGGGTTCCGTTCCATGTCCTTTTGCACACATGATTTAACACTGATATCAGCGGAATCGGTGTCCGCATATCATATTACCTACAAACTCTGTTCCTCGGTGCGTGAGACGATAGGGTCGTGGCTCCTTCCTTGACACCGTCGCAGGCTGTCTCTCTGTGCGGTCTGGATCTCTTGACGAGATTGCTGGAGCGCTGTATACACTCATGGCAACCAATGCGGCCATGGCTGTAACTGGTCTGATTCTGGGACTCAAGCCACAGCCCGAAATCAGTTTCCAAGAGTCGTCGCTCCCCGGCGCGATTATCTCCTCTACTAAACGCCCTGCATCAGTGCTGTCATCATTATAATCTGCTCTCGATGGTTGGATCACAGTCATCACACGCACTCGCATCTTGCCACCGTCTCTCCGACGAAACAAATGTGCTTCAGCTGGTGTCTGTTATCCAAGGCTACGTGATAGTGGCGTTCGTCTTCTCTGTACTCGCTACCGTCCCTACCCAAATTCGGTCCACACCCGGAATGCAACCACGAGGCTGTTGCGTTATTCTTCGCCCATTTTCCGCATTGAAGGGTGGGCGTATCTTCGGTGGTGTATCGTCGGCTTGATGTCTCTGGGCTACACGATAATGACCGCCAGGGACTACATCGCGCAAATTCAGCAGCAAATCCGGAAACGGCGGCGGTCTGAGAAGAACTTGGCGAGACTCCGGTAGCGGACGCACAGGAGCCTGTCCGCACCCCCATTTTCATACCGACCCCGGCACCGTTCGTGTATGCCAACACAACAGCACACAACAGAGACAGGTGAGTGCCCGCGTGTAGTTGAATCAAATTAACAGAGTATTTATTCGAAATGCTGTAGGCGATGTACTACGGCAGTCCCGAGCGTGGTTGACCACCAATTGCTTGCCATGCTCCTGTTATCATCCTTCTCTGGGCATTCTTCGTCCTCAACATCGAACTCGTCATCCGTGGGTATCGGCCCACTTCGGGAGTAGTTCGGTGTGCCTAACTGGCAGTTCGGTCAGGTCAGTGTGAAGAGTGCGTGTTCGGAAATTGAAATGAGCTGATTGACGGATTTCGCCTTAGATCTTACCGATGTTCTTGATAGTGCTGCCCCTCGTCAACCTGATTTCCGCCCTCAATGAATTTGGCATCAAGCCAACGAAACACGTAGATAGGATGGTGAAGGTGTCCATGATCAAGATAACGAGTTTGAGTCTCGCGGAAATAGCACTGTTGACAAATTGTAGGCGGAGACGAAGAGCCAAATTCAATTGTTTTGAACCCCGACAAACCAGGGTAGACATTGCCAACGAACAACGATACCTGCTTGATTTCGACCGCAAAGAGTCCGGTCCTATAGGTGTCCTTTTTGGACTTTAATTAACCGTTCTTTAAGCAAATGGCTCCTTGGCTGTGCTATTTCCTCATATATTGTTGCTCTTTCTCTCCTCTGCACATCCTCTCTATTTAACTCCTTTCATATCGCATTTTCTCTTTTTCTCCACTGCGACCCGTCTCGTTCAACTGACATCCCCTTTTGTCCCAAGCATTTGTTTCCCCATTTATATGCCTACAAAATATGCCAACCTCACTCAAACTGCACTGCTCGATGTGATCCGCAGGCATACGCAGTTTGTAGTAGGCTGCGCCGCTAGATTTCTGTCATATCAACGAAGCTCGCCACGTATGACCTGAGTTTCTACCCTACATAAGTAGGGTAGATTCACCGTTTTTCTGATGGTCCTCCATCCATTCCTCTACCCTTCTTGAACTCTTTGGCTGCGCTGGCTATTATTGTTCAAACGCAGGACTGCATTCGGTGTCTGGCTCAAGTTCTTTCGTCTGACCAGTGATGAATTGTCTCTGGTGCCTATCCTGTCTGTGATGCGACGTGTCGCTATTGCTGGAAGCAAATGTTGTTTCTTTCCCAACTCAGAGTGTCCCGTAGTCTTTCAATTTATTTGCTTCAAGATGGCCAAACAATCATTTTCGAAAGCCCTCACCTCCATTTTCCGCGCTGATATAGCCGCAAGCCTGGCTTGCGAGAATTGGCATTCAACACACGGATTTTGATTCTCAACAAACCCTCTGTTAGCTCATTTGACACTGCGAATCCCCCACACCGGTTTCTCCCCATTCCCTTTTCCTCTTGCTGGTTCTCAATATCATGATTATTATCCTCTTTGCAGACACGAGGCTCTTTTTTATTGCTAGGGACAGCGTCACAACTCCCTTACACAGTGCGCAAAATTGCCCCAGAACCCCTCACCACCGGTAATTCATGAAATATTATGCACAGCCAAACTTGGTTTCTGCAGGAGTTTAACCTATTGTTATAAATACTCTGCTGACACCCATTTCTCAATCCAATCTGCAGGTACATCCAACTACTTAATACTTAATGCCTCCATTCTCAGATCTGTGGTTGTCCGGCTTGCTGCCACAGAGCCCTTCTCCATTTGGGCAGAACAATTTCTGTATCCGTGATTTACCTACTGTGCCGTGCTTTCTCCAGTGGCATACAAACTGTCTCCAGTAAAAACTAATAATTAATAAATTTTACAACAATGTCCCGATGCCGGAGCGAAGCGAAGGCTCAACTTGTCACCAAAGATCAAAATGAGATCATGATTGCTGATCTTGATCTCACACCGAATAAAGTAAAATTTCAGTCTGGACTGAAATGGGGTGTGATTTGCCACAAATCTAAAACCAAATCAGTCCCACCGGAAATGCGGAAAATCAGTGATGGTTGACTCTCACAAAGAAACTCAAAGAATCCTGGTGCATATCAGCCACGCTGAAATCCTTGAGCTATTTGGCCATCTATTTATATTGGCAAATGGCAAAAATTGCTCAGGAATTTCTGCGCGAACTTTAGTGCAGCTGAAGTCTTTGAGTTTCTTTATGAGAATCCATCATCACTGATCTCCCTATTTCTGTGTGACTGATTTGGATCTAGATTCTTGGCAAATCAAATGTGGTTTCAGTCTGGACTGAAATTTTACTTTATTCAGTGTCTGATCTCGTTTTCAATTTAATGATCTTGTTCTCAATTTTCTGATCTCGTTCTCGCTTTCCTGATCTTGTTTTCGCTCCTATGATCTTGTTTTCGCTTTACTGATGTTCTTGATTCACCCAAGAATGATCTCACCAAGGTTGCCTTTAGCT
Organism: Mycena olivaceomarginata; assembly: GCA_029378375.1. Taxonomy (NCBI): domain Eukaryota; kingdom Fungi; phylum Basidiomycota; class Agaricomycetes; order Agaricales; family Mycenaceae; genus Mycena; species Mycena olivaceomarginata. The sequence goes on along the minus strand of JARKIC010002752.1, from coordinate 699 downwards.
TTGCCTGGCATGTGTTTCACTTTCACAGGGCCTCGCAACTAATCTCACTTGTGAATATGTGATTACCCAAACAATAACAACCTCCTGGCTGTGTTACATGGCTGCAATATCCACAGGCTAGAAAACAGGGAAGAGAAGGACATGTCTGCTAGGCAGGAAACACACCATCATGTTAAAATAATGAAGTGTCAGCTCTTGAGGGCAGGGTCATCTTTCTGTGCCGTGAAGTCCGAGCTTTTTGGGTGCAAATAGCTGAACGAGTGAAGGGTCAAACACAATGTCGGAATCCCAGTGAAGTGAAAGAATTACATAGGCTAGAATCATGGAGAGGGGAGGTGGTAGCGCCTCCTCTCTAGAAGCACGTACAAGCGGCATGCATACCCATAAGCCTGACGGTGGACAGAGGGATGAATACCAGGATAGGAAAGGGGAATTGAGCGACCACCTAGTGGTTTATCAAGAAATGTTGTCGCCCTAGGGTGTTCAGGCACGGATGACACTGTCCTGCACGCGAGGGCATTTGGGGCTTGCCGAAGTGCAGTGGGTGATCACCGCCGCAGAGACTGCATACGTGGAGCCAGTCGCCTGGGTGCTGCTGACTATTGCACTTTTCTTGTTGGTATTGAAACCGATGCAAACGACGCAATGTTTCCCCTCCCTGGTATCTAAATGAGCGCGAAAATACCTCCGCAACCTCCC
>JARKIC010002751.1:0-49765 GCA_029378375.1 Mycena olivaceomarginata | reverse complement strand
AGCACCCCAAGCACGCCCGCCTCGAAGCCTGTTGCCTCTGCGTTTGCCGGCTTTGGTACCCCCACTAATTCCTTCTTTGGGAACAACAAGACTCCGCAGCCTTCTCCGTCTATCCAACCGGATTCCCCCTCCTCTTCTCCGGAACCTTCGAAGGATCCAAAATCACCATCGCCTGGTGACAGCCCTCCTCCCTCAGTACCCAAATTCACAGCTACGAGCCCCCCGACCAGCAGGCGCGTTCGGAAACCTGAAAAGCGCGTCTTCGGGTTTCAAGCCCGCCTCTGGTTTCGGAGCTTTCGGAGTGACACGCCTACCTCTTCCCCCTTCTTCATACCGCCTCTCAGACACCGAAGACACCTCCTGTGTCGGCCTTCGGTAACTTGGGAACGACTCCCCCCACCACACCGAAGCCGGCGGCCGGCGGATCGCCTGCGTTTGGTGCGCCCTCGCTACTAGGCGGTTCGAAATCTGCCTTTGCCTCTGTCTCTCCCGCGTCAACCCCTGCGAAGACGCCGACTGTGGCTGCTTCCGGTGGCTTCAGCGCCTTCAGCAGCTCTCCGGTCAGCCTGACCTCTTCTCCGGCGCCGGGAAAATCTTTCGGTGATCTCTTGAAGACTGGGGATGAGTCTCCAGACAAGCCGAAACCTACGTCCGTTTTCAGTGGGGCCGGTTGTTTGGTTCCCTGCCCAAGCAGGAATCGTCGCCCTCGCCATCACCAGCTGCGCCGATTAAACCTGTGACGGTTTTCACTCCTCCTCCCAAAGACAAGGAACCCGCAGTCAAAGAGAGCGACAAAGACAAAGCGGACTACTTTTCTCCCAAGGATGGAAAGGGGACGTCTGAATCCTCGTTTGAGGGCTTGTCCCAATCTAGTTCGTTCGTCGAAGTTTCGGGAGGCGACGCGGAAGAAGACGCTGACGGGGAGGAGGATGGCGGCGAAGAAGAGGATGGTGAACCAGGAGACGACGACGATGACGGTGATTCTTTCCTTTCGGAGAGTTTCGACTCCGGTTCCGAGGCACCCCCAGACGATGACGACGGTGAAGATGACTCCCGGTCCCCGTCTCCCTCGAATGTCCCGCTACCGCCCTCCAGGTCGCCCTCTTCGACTCCGCGCGCGGAGGTACCTCCCAAGATCAAAGTATCGAAGTCTCCCGCACCTGAGGAGGAGGAGGAGGAAGAGGAGGACTCTGATTCTTCGGAAGGACGCTTATCCACAATTCGTGAAGAGAGTACAACACCGCCTGGCAGCCCGGAAAAAAATCCGTCACCACCATCTAAGACGCCTCTTGCTGCCCCAGTCCCTGTCGCCGCCTCGCCGTTTGGTCTTGGTCTCGGCCGACCAAGCACGCGGCCGACCCGGAGTTCTCCCTTGGCGAACGCCCCGGTGTCGGGCGATGAAGAGGACAAAACGGTTAAACACGAACAGCAGGCTGCTTTGAAACCTCGGCCCGCATCACCCAAACCAGTTTTCGGAGCATTATCTCCTCAACTAAAAACTGAATCGATTGAAGAGAATCCTGTACCGGCCGCCAAACCTCCGAGACCAAAAACTCCACCGCTTTCGGCGCTCTCGTTTGGTTTCCCGGCTCCCAAGGCCCCGTTGAATGCTGGGAAGGGTCCTTTGGCCGGAGCGCCGCTGCCTGCGCCGTCCCTGTCATCGCCTGTAACCCCAGGTTCTGCTACCCCAACGTCGGCTGGCTTGTTTGGGTTTCCCACGCCCAAGAGCATGCCGGCGCCAACAACACCCGTTCAAGCACCGAAGGGATTCTTTGGCATGCAGCCCGCCGCATCATCTTCTAAACCATCCACTCCGGCCCCTCCACCTCCGCCGGAGGCTACGATGGAGGAGGGGATGCAGAAGGAATGTGCCCTCCTGTTCGCCAGCATGACTCGAGAGCTCGAAGATGTAAGTCTTCTTGTCCGTCTAGATTCCTACCTCTGATCGCATTCCACCAGTTCCGTTCATTAGCGCAGGCTGCAAACCAAAAGAGATTGGAGTTGAGCAAGTCGGCCGGCGGTTCGCGACGTGCTGTCGACCTCGGCAACCGAGCGAAATGGGCACTCGCGGATGCTGCACAATTCGGACAAACCATGCGGCTGTATGAGCAGGATCTCACAAATCTGAAAGAGGAACGATCGCAGAGACAGAAGTACTTCGGGAGCTTCAGAGCAACTTGCTCAAAGGTAAGGCACTTTGGCTGAGTTATTTGCATACCAATCTCATCTACAACAGCCGGGACTCGCAGAGAAGAGATCGGCAGGTTCCTCAAGGCACAGCATGACAACGATTTCGCTAGAATGCTGAAAGCCCGGACCCTGGGTCCCGAGCATCTTGAGACACAGACGCATCTGAGGAGGGGTATCCGAGTTCGTACTGTTGTGTTACTTTGTCTTCTTTCGCTCATTGACGAATTGTTTGCTAGGCCATACAAGATCGCATTCAAAAGCTTGAGTCGCATCTTCAAGAATCTAAGAAACGGCTAAGCCGCGCGAACTCGGGAAACCCCGGCTTGCGGTAAGTCTTTTGGCCAAAAATACACGGAATTGCGAGTCTAAATAAACCATTTAGCGCTCCTACGCGACACTCTAAACCGGACGTTCCGAAACATGGATATAGCACTCGACAACCAAACCAACGATGTCGAGAAACTGACCGCCCGTGTTGCGAAACTCGACATGAAGGGTAGCCACCGCAATGGCCGTGCTAGCGCTCGAGACCCCCGTCTCCCTGACCCGGTTACAAGACAGCGTCCTTTCAACGTGACCCAACACGTCGCCGTGACCACGGCAGCAGCGCTGAACGCTGAGAGATCCGCACACAAGCTGAAACGCGCCCTCCTTTCTGTGCGTAAGGAGCCTCTGCTGAATACGCAGGCAGCGCTGCTCCCCCTGCGCCGCTGCGTTCAAAACACCCCAAAGAGCAGGTCTCGGTCTGGGTTTAGGGCTGGTTAGTGGTGTGCCCTGACGCCACCTCAGTCGAGCATGCCTGGATTCGACTTCCCCGAGGATAACTTCAACCCGTCGCCTCCACCAGCCGTCAGACGAGGGCGGGAGGGGCGGGAAGACACGTATCTCGAATTCCGTTCCGCTCAAACGAAGCCCGGCTGGGTATTCGACACCATCGCCTCCGCCATCGTTCGATTGGGGCCCCTTGCCGAGCTTCCATAAGAAGCCGACCCCGGTATCGCCAGAGAATTCCTTGAGTGGTTCTTGGGTGTCCGATGGATTTGGTAGCAAGTAGTTAGTAGTGTAGCAATCAGGATGAGCGAAAAATTGCCTTATTTGGATTTTGGATGAGTGGTCCCGATCGTAGCACACTGTCCCCACAGAAGAAAAAAGTGCGCAAATCAAGCAAGTAAAACAACCAAAAATAAAAGTACAGAGACCATAACTACGGTGCCGACTCGGTGTTGGTATTTTCTTCTTCGCTGACTTGCCCTCCGTTCACATCACCATTCACCGCACCGTTTGGCCTAGGTTGATCTTCCGGATAATAGATGATAGACTCGAGATGCGCGAGAGCCGCCTGTGGAAGGAGGCCAAGTTCTAGTATGGGGCATAGCGGTTATCGTTGACAAAATCGCTGCGCACCCTCCCGACTTCGCTGAGTTCTTGTTCCTCGTCACCAGTAAACACCTCAAAATCTCCTTCATCGGCGAGAAATGCGTCCATGTCTTCCTCGTCAGAAGCGGAGGCCTTGTCGGGATGCAGAGCTGCACAGCGAAGAGGGCGTCGAATATCGGTTCCACTGTATTTATTTGGTCAGTATCCGCAAGGAAAAGTTGCGAAATCATACGGGACGCGGCACTCTGAGGCACAATAGATAGTTCGCGCATATCGCTCATCTCGTCATTCGAGGCAACTCCCTCTGCCTCCCCTGCGTGCTCGTCAAGCTGGCAATATATCGACGGCCCAGCTTCGGTGCGCGAGGCGGCATGGAGTATTATGGCTGGGTACTCGATTTGAAAACCGCGTCCAGTCGTGGACATGAACGCTAAAACACTGGAGTGAATCGATCGGCAGGATTAGAGCCGGAAATGACGCGAAAAAACCTTTCTATAATATACAAGGTGCCTTGGGCATCTTCAGCCGAAAAACCATCCAGTGGAGGATCAAGGGTTATGGAGACATTTTCCTCCTTGTGTCGTAGAACCGGAGGGATATCGGTGAATGCGACGGGGGTTGCAGCTGCATATCCCTGTGCTCTTCACGCGAAACGAAGGTCGGGATACTGGTGATCAACGTTGCGGAGGGCATTTTCGAAATATTTGATCGCACGTGTCGCTAGTGACTTCGCTTATACAACCACTCAAATGGATTCTGCCTTGTTTAACCACATCATCTCACAGACGCGCCAGAACGTCGAATTCCTCATATCCCACAAACAAATATCCCTGCAGATGGGCGCGAAATCTTGGCGAAACTCCCGAACGCGTCGGACAGGACCATGGCCGCCCTCGAACAGCAGACTCAGAATCTCCTCATAACTCCCCTCCATCCACTGGGCCCCCGAGCTACCCACAAACCCCCGCAGCACAGACTGTTCGAGCAAAGGCGCTGTGGGATTACGGGATGGCCAGGTTTGCCATTAGTGTTCCTTGTTCGTCAGCAATAGGTTCGCTAAGAACATTTTAGAGCTCGCAGGATCTCTCATTTCGGGCTGGGGATACAATAGAAATTATAGAAGAGACAAACTCGGACTGGTTGGTGTCTTGAGACCAATTGTTTCAGGTGCTCAAGGTCTCGCTTGCTCAGGTGGACTGGCCGACTCAACGGCAGGGAAGGTGTATTTCCGGCCAACTATGTCGAAAAATTGGCCCCTCCGACTCCCTCACCGTACAACGCCCGTGATTCCCACTCTAGCAATGCGCCATCTATGCCCTCGTTCACTGGCCAGCCTGCATACCAGCCTCCGAGTGGTCCTCCTGCCCCCTGCATACCAACCTCCTACTGGTCCTTCAGCTGGTCCTTACGGAGGCGGCTATCAGCCGCCTACGGGTGGATATCAGCCAGTCTACCAGCCGCCTCCTTCTGGCCCACCTCAGGCCGCCTACCAACCTCCTCCGGGCCCGCCTCAGCAAGGCGGACAGTACAACTCATACGGCGGCCCTCCTCCAAACTCATACGGTGGTCCTCCCCAAAACTCTACGGTGGTCCTCCCAAAACTCGTACGGTGGTCCTCCCCCAAACGCATACGGCGCTCCTCCTCCCCTTGCTCCGAAACCGTCCGAGGCGCCCGCTGCTGCCGCCCCGCCTCCAGCGGGCCCTCAAAAGGAAAGCAAATTTGGCAAGTATGGCGGCATTGTCGCTTCGTCGGCCGCCGGAGGTCTGGGATTTGGTGCTGGTATGGCTTTCCTTGGTCACACCATTTAATGCTCATTGTTTTTTCTCGGCCAGGTTCGGCGGTTGGAAGCAATATTGTCAACTCGATTTTCTGATCTCCATCTACTTACAACGGTTTTCATTCGAGTTCTGCTCCTCGGTTACTGCAATGTATTTATCTCAGCTATTCATTGGTTATTTGAGGTGGGTGTTACAGAAAACCATAATTTGGAACACAGTTACAATCCAGAAAAGGAAACCCAGAAATCCTCACTACCCATTCACCAACGAGAGCTTCCAAGCGCTAATATCCTTGAACTCGTAGATGGCATTGTATACCTCCGCGCCTCTGAAAAATAGCTCGAATGAATCCACACATTTATTTCCCTTTGCGTCGCCCATTGTTTCCTTGGCTGACTTACGGAGGTCCGCAAGTGAAGCACCGAGGCAGTTCCGCTCGTAATCGGAATGCGGCGCATTTGTGCTTTAACCTGTTCCTCCGCCATGCCTGCGAACTCGGGAAAGTTCATCCCGTTGATGTTGCGTTCTGCAATGTCGCGTTCATGCTGCCCCAGTCGTTCCAAATGCGACATAGGACAGCCATGTGCGTGATGCAGTCCTGTGCGATGAAGTTGAGTTCTGGGGTGGGAAGGCGTCGGCGTGTGGAGGAGATGGCAGACAAAGAAATAACAGGAGCACAAGCCAGAGACGTGCTCCGCAGAGAGAGTTCTGGCCCACTTCAGGTAGGAAGATTTGGGGTGGAGAACCGTGTCCCAGGACGTCTGCTCGGCGTATATAGCATTATCTTCTGTCTGTTGGGTCATCCGAGAAGGTAAGCTTTAAGCTCACGTCTCAGATGCGACTTGTCGTAATAGGAGGCATTTTGGAGCGTAGGATAGTCGACGATGAAGCGGATGTATTTGTGAATGTATCGGACCATGGGAGAGAAAGGACCATCCCCACAGTCGAAATCCGCAATATCCTGATCGCGGTCGAGGGCATCGAATATTTTGTCCAGTGCGTGCCGAAGGGTAGGCTGAGCTGCCGTCCCATAATCTCGAACCATGGAATCGAAAAATTCGTCGACCTGATACTATACACAAGTGATGAAAATCAAAGAAATACGCAGACAGAAAAGGACTGACATTAATCAGGCTGATCGTCATAAGAACGAAGCTATTTTGTGGACACGAATAATTGTTGGTCATTGCATTGGCGCTCGTCCAGCTAAATGGAATATATTCGATATGGCTCCTTGGCCATACCTTCACGGCCGAACACCGCTGTGCGAACCTGTTCAAGAATGGGGATATAAAGATATCCTTCGGCGATGTATGCCAGGAGCTGCCAGTCTTCGCACTCCCGAAACAAGGGCAGCTTGCGGTAGAAATGCAGGAATCCTGCACTCTCTTTGTCGGGATGAGAATGAGCCGGTCGAGTTCCCCGAATTCCGAGGTGGAATTAGGAAGAGGAGTGGCTGTTGCGCGAAGAGCGGCAAGCACGTAGGAATAGGAAACGGGAGGGATACGGTAATTAACCTTGTCGATCCAGAGGCAAATTTCGTCCCCAGCGTCTTGTTTGCCAGTCAAACTAAGCCGTAGAAAGTTCCGTCCAGAATGGACCGCCAGTAGGATCGTTTCGTGATGGAAATGAAAGGGAGCGCTGCAAATTTGAAAGTGCAAGAAGGGCATATGCGGTTTCTTCTTCGCATGAGCCCCAAGACCCATTGGATGCTGCCCTTGAAGGATCCGGATAAGGACCTGGAAAAGCGCAATAGGCGCCTGGTCTGCACGAGCACCTCTGCCTCGGCGAAGTGTCCTTGGTTGAAGAGCAGTAGAAATTTGGACAGGCTCTGTGAAATGAGGAGCATCAAATAATGCGGAGAGTCGTGCTGAACATTGGGTGGTCAGAACAATCCGAGGTTCAAGGTCACATAAACCAACCCATTTATCACGCATTTCGCTGTTCGTCCACCACGTCTCGGAGATAAAGTTGGCTGTTTTCAGAATGGGGCCGAGAGCGAAAGCCGTCCTCCATTCTCAGCACCATTTTTCAACTGTCGCGACATTCCCACCGAGAAGGGCAGAGAGAACATTCACTGGACGGAAATGCTAGCATTGCGTCGTATGGATAGCACTGGAAGTGGGATTCAAGCTCGAAGGCGCGCAGAGTGTTGTAACAGGCTTGTGTATGCCGAGATGTGCAGCGCAGTAAGCACTTTGCACTGTCGTCGGCGTCCTCTCCAACCCCTGGTGCTACAAAGATCTTGAATCAGTTTGAAAGGATTGAAGGTTATATTAAAATTACCAAACCGATGATACCGTTACCGGCCTCTATTCCTTCTTCCAAAATGGCCGAAATCTGGGAAAGCGACCTTCGATCTAGATCCGAGAAATTAAAGCCGCCGTCGTAAAGATTGCAAACTATCTGGATAATCCCCCGTTAGCATGGTACACAATACATAGGGTGAGAAGTAGATGCTAACCCATGAAAGCTCGAAGAATGTGGTGGGCCAAGCGCAGGGAACAGATCCATTGCCGCATTGCAAAAGGACCTCACGCAAGTACGCCTCGCACTCATCGTCCCAAACAGACGCGTACATCAGGTACGCGGCTGTTGAGCTCGGCGAGGCCATGAAGTTCCCATTGCGTTTGTGGTGTGCAAGTTTATCGAAGTCAAGATGCCCAACGAGACCTTCGAGTGAGTGCAGGATCGGCGTTCGATGCTCGTATATCATCTGTGGGCTGATATTCGATAACTTGGCAGAATTGAGCCCCATGAGGTGGGGACGCTGCGGAAACGAAAAGTTGATGCCCTGCGCAGAAAGCAGAGACAACAGGGTGGGTACAGTGACCTCAAACCCAACGCGCTCCACGGTAGAAATATTCCAAAGTTTGAGCCGAGTAGCCAGGTACCCCTCGGCCCTGTGAAGACGGTCAGATAACGTCTCATCGCCGCATGAATGGAGTTTCATGGCGAGTAGGGCGCTGAGGGTGTTTAAAATCGAGTCGGTATCGGAGGACGACTCCCATCCTCCAGAAGGATGCTGGTGGTCAAGTAGATATCGGAATGCGGCAGGGAACAGCCAGTTGTTATCTTTGGTGACCATGGACGCCCAGGCGGTGTCATAAATGCTGGGGGACATTTTCCCAAGACCATAGCTGGGATTATAGCGCGACAGGAGACTCGCAAGCAGATCGTTCGCTTCGCCATCTAGAAGCAATTCTGTCGTTGGAACAGGCATGCCAACTTGTTTTTTGGGAGCATTCTCGTCTCGTCTATTGCGGTTTCTATTTAAGTGGCGAGTGTTAAGGCACCCCACCTAGCTTCACAATCGAGTCGGTTTACAATGATACCATAAATGCACGGAAGTGCTTCGGGGAATATGTCGCGGAGTTTAGCCAGGCAGAACGACATGAAGGTTGAGAGCAAGTTAATATTGGTCCCACTCCTAACCCATTCGGCCATTTTTCCCACGGTTGAACTGACCATAACCGTTTCCGTTCTGTGGCACACCATGATAACATATCTTAACAGCGACTGCAAATTGGGCTAAAAATATTGAACCACGCGTATCTAAAGCCAAAAAAAAAAGATGAACCTCGGGCCCCTGCGCTTGTGAACCACCAGTACTATGGGACGCCGGAAGTTAAGTACTGAGATTTGGTTTTCTCGTCTGCTACCAAAAAGAACCTGTGCGGATGCACTCCCAGTAGTTATCAGGCACAAATTTGAACCCTTGGTTCCGCCTGCCAATCACGGCGCAAGCTACATCGCCTCTTTTCGGATAAACTCGCAATAAACTGTCTTTGTAGCCTCTCGCCGACATTCAGAACGAGTTTGCGAGTGGGAAGTCAGTGCAAGAGACTATCGCCGACACTAGTCTACTTGAGAACATGAGCTTCGAGGCATTGAAGAGGCATAATTCAGGCAACCTTCCGGGACTATCCGCTAAGTCGGGATCAGCACCGTACCAGTGGAACTATCCGGGACGGGTTGAGGAGCAATAGCAACTCATATAGCGGTTAGTAACACCATCTTTTAATCAGCAACCCATAGAACCTGGAAGGAGGATACTTGATGTATAACCAGAACCGTACATTGCAGGTGTTTCACTCACCGACGGAATACTGGACACTGATTCTTGCCAAGGAAACCCTCCCGATCTAGCATTCGCCAGAGTGGAAGAGCGACTAGGTGACATCGACGGTCGAAGATAACGCACGCCACAATCGGTAGAACCGACATACTAAGGATGGTTTTACAATGGACCGTCCCACTCAAGTCCCGCTTCTAACTTATCTAATATTTCCAAACGAACCCGCATCAGATTCACAAACACACCATTTACCTGTTCATGTTGAACATAATAATCATAAGTTCTGTGCCTGCCGGTGCACGCTCCGTTTGACTGCATTGAAGTAAGTACAACCTTGTCGACCGCTCGCGGCTTCACTGGAAGTTGGCTCCGCTCTATCACCGTCCGAAATCCCAACCGTGAGAATAGCTCAGGTGATTGGTTGGAAAAAGCAGTTCAAGCTTCAAGCTCCTTGCCGTTGTGACGCTCGTTTCATGTGCATTCATATCCGATGCAGAAACCCCCGCTCGAGGAGCATATTTCCACGCGTTCCGTGTCCACCGAGAAGACTTTGAACCGGAGGACGGAGAAATAGTCGAAACAATCCAAAAATCCTCCGATCAGAAAGTATTGGGTGGACTCTCCGCTGGAGAAGAACATCATGGGGCCAGCGCTCCGGTATCGCCGCGCACGCCGTCGGAGCCTCGGAGCCTTCGAGTTTTGAGTAAGTTGATGAATCCAATGTCCGTTACTTTGTTAACTGTAGTGACCCCTGGAGACCGCGATCGTGTCAAAGAGATATCGATCTGCTTGGGTGGGGAGTGGATGCAGAGTATCTCAGTCTGGTTGAAAACGGCGCGTCTGTCGCAGTGATCCGTCGTATTTTTTCAGACCTGCAATTGTGATTACAGAAGAGTCTGGTAGGCCTAGATTCTGGGTTGTCGTAGAAGCAAAGGAGCAGCCAAAAGGAGTGTACAGCCACGCTGAATCGCCATGGCTATGTATGACGGGATTACGTAAAGGATAGCGTTTACACAGCTCCGTCTCTGCGGTCACAGGCACTGGAGTCCGCAGCGCTCAGCTTCTCTTCCTCTACCTCTACCTGCGTCCCCCCCAATGGCCCTCCTCGACCGAATAAAGGATGGCCTTACCACCGTCATCCCTGCCTCTAAACGCCGCGATACCATTCCTCCACCTCAGGGAATAGGAAACGTTGGCGTAGGCCATGCTAATTTCGAGGATGATGTACGTCCTTTATGCTTCTCTCCTCCCACACACGAAGCCAGTTCGGAACATTACATAATACTATTGTACTGTCTGCTCCGTCTGCATGAGCCCCACGAACGACCAGCTCATATTTCTTGCTCTCCTACCCTTGGCCTGGGCGTTCTGGCTATGGGTGGGTGCAAACCCCGCATTTCAACTCATTTTCTATGTGTTGTGGCTCCCTCTTGACGCGTCCGCTCACGCGCTTCCTCACTCTAGATGATTGTTTCCAAACCGATGATTGTCTTCCACACGTCGCAAATATTCTTCAACTTCCTGGCAATGTGCTGTTTCGCCAGTGTGGCCGCATTCCAGGCGAAATGGAAGATAGGACCTTGTTTGTCGCGTCTCGCTTTCTGATTCATGGCTGTACCTAACCTCCGCTACCCGCTCCCAGCTGGCTTGTCAGGATTGGCGATATTCTTGTCACTCTTGGGCATATTCCTTCCTCTGTTCATGCTCCTTGTTCCCGTGGCTTACGAAGTGCGTCTTGCCATATTTCCTCGGCGCATGGACCAATAATTCGCTTTCAGAAATACGATAAAGTCATTCGTCTTGCACGAGCATTGAAAGAAGTTCGTGTGGGCTTCATCCTCACTGGCGCCGGTACCGCCTTTTCGTTACTGATAGCGTCAGTCTTTAAAATATTCATTTTCCTATGGACTCACTCTTTCACAACAGATTTGCCACCACTATATCTGCATTTTCGAAAAGGGATGTAAAGATGCATCCAAGGATCCCCACGCCAAAGCGAATGGCGATGCCTTTGTCGCTGCTCTTCCAGGATGGTGCAGCACTAAAAAAGGCCGGCGCCATTTTCTTTTGGGGGCGCCTTTATTTTTGGGGGTGCTCCCTCGGCCTCCTTATCCTGGATTGGCGTAACGGCAAACTGCACTCGCACGAGGCCCGCGATCCTCCATTCACCCACCCTCATCAAGAAGCTACAGAATTCGAGATGGACTACGACCCGGACGAGGACGATTACCAGCATATCCCGCCTGCGCGCCGCGCCACCGCGTCCGAATCCACCGCATACGACCCTGTCGCCTCGGCCGGATCCAACCCCTTCTCCGACGCGAATCGCTATGCTGCACCGGCACCGCAAAACGCCCGTACACGGCCGGCCCAGCATCGACGCGTACGGCGCGTTCTCCGACCCCGCGCCGTCGGGCTTCTCCCCGGCCGCACCCCGCTTCGGTGCAGGCGGTGGTGGGCCCCCAATTATCCCCGAGCAGGATCTGGGTCCCCCAGTCGGCGTGAGCCGCACGATGCAGTATGCGGATCCGTATGCTGCCGTGCGCGCGTCGATCGCAACTCCGCCTGCGCAGCCGCAACCCGGGTACGACAGCGGGTACCAAGGGTATCGGTGAGCGCAGTGAGCAAAAGGAGGGGATATCGATCGGTATTTTATGGTTCCCTCTCTCTCACGACCCTTCACGATACCGCTACAAAACTATTGTAGTACAACCTAAGTGTATATCGTTGCGCGTTGGATGGGACATAACTTATATAATGCTAACTATTGTTGTCCAAGCACATCCTGATTCAATTCTGATTTTCAAGCGGGTTTCTCTGAGCTCACTCACGGTGGGCGGTACGATCTGCACTTGCCATTTTCGTCCGATCCCTTTTTGCTTCCTTTGAAGGCTGTCGTTCAACGTGGGGCAGTCAGTGCTGAGTGGAGTGATATGAAATGCGTTTCCTCTATAACGCGGTATACACATCTCTTCCGCAATCTCTTGCAGCAAACTTCCACTGCTCTCTAGTTCTTCGTTGCTCCCTTTCCTACTGGTGAAAATTCAAGTATTCGAAGCTCTTTGAGGCGAGGACCGGACGCAACCTCTCCGCATGCGTCAGAGAACCTTGCGCACAAGGAAAACGTCGAAAAACTGGAGTTTGAGACGATATCCATTATTTTCAGCCAACCTCAGATTCGACAGAGAGGGCAAGCTGCACTAATAATTCGACAACTCTATCGCAAAGGCAACCGCGAGCTTGGTAAAGCTATTTTCGCATGAAAAGCAAACAAAATTTGATCAAGGAATACAACGCACTGGAGCATGTGTTCGAACGAAAATTCGGGGGAAATGTCGATCCTGTCGTTGGGGGTATGCACGTCTGAACATGCGCGGTTAATATATCTCCACTCTCCAAGTCGAATACAACACACAAGGGTTCGCGTGCTTGAACTGGCCTTCAATAGGATGACAGCTCTGGTACCCGGCCTTTGTCCAACTAACATGGTCGCTCCGGGGCCAGGGGGCCCGGGGTAGACGTCCTTGACCCACGGAATGTCCACTGCTCGATATGTTATTGGGGCGCCTTCAAAACACTGTTAACCCACGGTGTTGATCGATTACTTGAATAATGAATTCGGTCAAGGCCAACATCGACTTGCGATTCGTTGGTTATCACTGCGATTTCTTCGCGGGTGCCCTTCTTGTGGAATGCTGCAGCAAGTGTTGGCATATGAACAATATAGTCGTTTGAGACCAAACCGTCATGTCAAACTGAACCACGCCTCGGACAACCTTTCCAGCGGTTTCGTAGCTGGAGGCATAGCTTGGGACCCGAGAAGCCCACCCTGGAAACATGGATTGTATATTATGATAAAAATCGAGGCTTGGCTTTACCTCCTCTCCCGCATAGAAGTGAAATTCCAACGGGAAACTGGAACGTAGCCCGCCACGAGAAGCGCTAAAAAGTTTCCTTCAGAAGGTTTGATCTGCGGCCTACTTAAGAATCGGCCACGGACCTCGATAAGCTTCAAGAATGGTGACGGTTCCAGAGCCGTCATCCCCAGCACCAGGAGCACGGCTGCCGGCTTCAATCTCTCGAACACAAACGGGTGAATCTGAATACTCACTTGAAGGGGTTCGCCCTGTTGATGCTATCTATATGAGCGCCAAGGACTGTGATGGGGGCGGATTCCAGTGCCTCTCGAGGCGATATACGAATAATCTGGACCAAGTTTGGACTCGAGAGAACCAAATGGTTTCCCACTTACGATGGAATTCTGCTTCCATGCGTGTTTGATTGACTCAACAGAGATCAATGGTTTCTGTTCCTCGCTTGCAAGTTCCGCGGTATAGGCCAGAATTTTTGCGTAGAGCCACTCCGAACTTGCGCGACCCGTCTCAGAATTGTAGTAACGGGTGTAGTAAGTCGTAAAGTGCGCGAGGTTTGCTTTGGGTTCGGCCGTAGAAAGGTGATGGAAGACACTGGCAACGATGGTGGAGTTCGGCGTCGGGTACGAAAAATGAAGTTTCTTCGACACTGTGCCTAGGAACGGCGTGTCCGTGCTAGAGTGGTGACTGCTGAGCCAACGTAGTGATTTGGTTGAAGCAAGCTCACATATCCATATAATCCCGGCCCATAGCCTTGGCTTGGAGTTTTTCCCGTTCAGTCATCCATTCTGCTTCAGCATCAAGGGAGAATTGAACCAGGCGAAGCTCGTTGAAGTCGAGATTGAAGCCTTGTAGAATGGTTGGGGAAAGATTCCAAGAGGGCTTTGAACTGTCATACCTGGCGCATCGTCTTGATTTTCAAGCTGCAATGTCCTGAGGGGTGTCTGCCAGGATTGGGCAGCAACCACAGTAGCTAGAGCAAGGGCAGCGAGAGCTTGAGTGCAGGTGAGCATATGCATTGGGCCTTGAGATGCAGTCTTCACAAGGATTGGAAAATTATACTGCGCAGTGTAAAGCGCAGTACTAGTGATCTAACTCCTGCTCTTGCTGCTCTCGTGGAGTCGTGCGGCGCGCGCCGCGACTCGCCGCGTGCAATCTTCGAGCAATCTTGCGCAATGTGCTGATAAGATTAGATTGAGCCTCGTGGCTGTGCCACCTTGAAACAATGGCCACAGACAATAAAGCCGTTCCTCAGCCATCTTCTTTCTTGAGAACTGTTCATTCCTCCTCCCATGTTCCTCTTCATCGCTTTTTTACTTGACTTCTCTTATTTTTCCCATTTGCTTGCGCCCATGTGGCGGCCTGGCATAAGAGTAAGCCTCCACATTTGGAATTCCTGCTTTTCCGTTCGCGTTTTTACGCGTCTTTCCCATCCAGGCATGTATTGTCTCAACGGAACGACCCCAGGGTTCGATGACCAGAACACCAACACAATCGCTAATCCCTTGTTCAATGTAATTGCTTGTTGCCACTTGCACTGACTCGGATTCCATCTGAACCTTTCGTTTCCAGTTGAAGAGAGATGACTGGTGGTTTCACGCAGTTGATCATGTCAGCTCACTGTGTCTGTCTCTCTAGTTTCCAACTCATGATTTTGCGTCTCTTAGTGCGACGAATTCCCCCCGGCCGACGGCGACTTCCTAGAACTGTGGGCCATTCAATCAATCCAACGTTGCCCCATTTATTAAAAAAAACTAGCCCTGCCAATGGGAACTTTACAGTGGAATTGGCTGTGAACAGGGCCTTCACGACTTTGTCTTATGACGGTGTTAATACAGGCATGTTCTGCCAGTGAGCTCTGCCTGATACCACAACTCACACTTGTTTCGGCAGGAGTTTTCCTTGATGGTCAGAACTATACGGATGGCCTCGGAGGCGTAGACTGCATTAGCGCTCTGAACAGTGAGACCGTTCATCTGCGTGTAACAATTTCATGCTGACTCCGTGCAAGTCCACACCCAGAACCAGAGCATGGCGGCCGGGTCCGCCTTTGCAATATCATACCAAGTATGTGGAAGTTTCTGTGGCAAGGGGGTTGGCTAACGAATTTTAGTCGGATCTTTCTGCCGTGACCCCAGAAAACCTGGTTGTTTTTACGACGCTCTATCAGTGAGCATCGTCTGCACCGACCAGAATAATGAAAAACTGAGATATCGGACCAGCACCCCCTGGGAACGCCTTGCTACCTACGCAGTGCCAAATCTTCCCGCCTGCCCTCCTGGCGGCTGTATCTGTGCTGTGACTAAACTCAATCCCCACCACTTCACATTATCCGCTAAACTTTCTCTACAGTGGGGCTGGGTCCCTAACGGATGCGGCGAACCGAACATATACATGCAAGGCACGTCTTCGTCTTCGAGTTCCTCTGTCAGTCGCCAAACGTGCTTCAGGCTTTCGCTGCAATGTGACCGGCCAGCCAGGAGAGACTGCACTTGCCCCCGCGGTCCCACCCACCTGGTGCGAAGACTCCCCCGCAGATTGCACCACAGGCGCGCGGCAAATGATAGTAATTGCTATTCCTGAATTTCCATATCGCCGGCGTCTCATCTGTTCTCGCTTAGTACTGGAATCAGGCGGAAGGGAACAACATCGACGTAGAGGGCAACGACTCGCGCGGTTTCCCCAAGTCTCCCGCATATAATTCCGTGCTCGGTTTTGAAGAAGGTTGTTCATAACTCTTGTCCTGACTGTAGCTCTTGTTAATTTGCGTACAGGTGCTCAACCTGACATCTTCTTGACGAAATCAGATTCCAAGGGTCTGCCCAACAACGCTCAAGCTACGAGGACGCCTCCGCACTGGTCTGCGGGGCTCCTTTCGTTTTGGTGTTGGCTGCCCTGCGCCCAGTTATGTTTGTACGTGGTTTGATTTTTTTTGTTGCCTGTTTCTGCCCGCTGACTTTCCCGGTAGTGACGATGGCGATACAACGACGGACCACTCTTTATGTAGCCTATAGCGACACTTGTACTGTATTTACTGTATCACTTAATTCACATTGCTGGACTTCTTGGAAACCTGCACTAGAACGGCGAAAGGTGGTGCTACAATTTGTAGGTAGGACATGTTTACAATACATACGTGAAGTCTAGATGAATATAGTGATATATATGTACGAGATAGTGGGTCCCAAGATGTACACAAAGCAAGGTTCACAGAGCGACAGTGGAACGAGAGAAATAAAGAGAAATAAAGAATGGAGAGAAAGTCACCAAGCCAAGTGGAAAACGAACCCTGCCCAGATAGATCATCTGTTCGTCCTCCGTCTCCCAGTCGGCGGTGCGTATGGCGCGTAATCTCCGTCACGCCCATCGTCTTCGTCCCCATCGCGATCCGCGTCCCCTTCATCCTCCACGCCCTCCACGTACCCAACGCCCATAAACACCGGTTCGCCGCCCGCCCCGCCACGCGCGAGAAACCCTCGGTTCTTCGGGCGCGTCCCCACACCAACGAGCGTCCCGCTCTCCAGGTCCAAGTCGTCAAAGTCCTCATCGTCCCGCTCCCAGTCCCGCTGAGACGACCGCGAACGTGAGCGCTCCGCCGCCGCACTGCGCAGCTCCTCGTCCAGCGTCTGCCGGCGGCGGTTCTTCAAGCGCCGCCCCGCCGCCGTCGCCGTCCCTGTCCCGCGGGAGGACGTCGACGCAGACGCGGCGGACGGGGCCGCGCTTGCGCTCGGCCGTTCTCGTTCCCTTTCGCGGCGCGACGCGGGAACGAGCTGCAACGGGGGCAACGGGGACTGCGACCGCGGCGGCGGTGCCTGCTCGCGCGACTTGGAACCGGACTTGGACCGCCCGTTCGCGGCTGGGTTGGCCTTCGCGTTCCCTTTCGCCGGGGGCGGCCGGTCGCCGGGACTCAGATCCGGCGCATCTTGGGTCCCGAAACTCAGGCTGAGCTCGTCCTCGTCCTCCTCTTCGTCGGCCGCTGGCGGAGGCGGCGGCGGCGGCGGAGGCGGTCTGGGTGCGCGCGCAGGCGGACGCGGTTTGCGAGGCGACAGCTCCGCGGCGGGCATAGGCGACGATGGGGGGCGCATTGCGAATACGTCTGCGGTGGTATGTGGCGGTAGGCGTCGAGAGGCGGTGGGTGCTCGCGAGGGCGGCGGGGGGGTGACAGCGATAGCGCCGTCGTGACCGTCCATATCGACATCGATAATCTCCCGCTCCTTGCGCGGCGGGGGCACGAACAGCTTCCTAACTGGCATAAATGGTTTCGGAGGAGCGGCGGGAGGCGTAGAAGGGAGCCGCTCGTCCGAGTCGTCGTCGTGTCCTTTATCAGAACACAAGGAGGGAGTGATCGTGCTCCCTCGGGGTACGGTGATTTGTCTCGACGGAGGATAAGATTGAGACAAGGCAGAACCCGGGCCCTGGAGACTGGACGATGAAGACGAAGACCGACGCTTCGAGGCATGCACTACTCACATAGAAAATTAGCCCCATATTGAGAAGGAATATATAAACGTACGGAGATCGTCTGCAAGGCTATCCTCTGGTGCCACCCGCTTTCTCTTTTCGCCCGTCTTGGCAGCGTCATGAACGACAGGGCGCTCTCGGTTCCAAAAGGAATTCCGGGCGCCAATCCAGCTCGTATCCCCTGCCGCACTACTTGAGGTGGTGGACTGAGACCGCGAAATCGACTCTCCCAGCTTCTTGAGGATGGCAGCATTCCCCGTCGACATCGGTCGTCCTCCGACCATAACAGTTTTATTGCTGTCTGCACTTCCACTTCTCCGGCTACTCGATGTTTCCGGAGCTGGAGTGGTGAAGCTAGTTTTCCTCAACGGACAGTTTTCATCTCGGACAAGAAGGCTGCCATCTTCTCAGGCGGGACTCCGATGGTTGGTTGGCCTTGGCGGCGGGTAGGAAGAATTGGATTGATGGGGGCTTCTTCAGGGAGACCACCGGTAGGTTTGAGAGAGGCTCGGACAGCTGCAAAAGGTGCAGTAGTCGGCAGACGGCCGCCCCCAAAACCAGGCGGGGGTGGCGGGGGTGGTGGCGGTGGAGGAGGAGGAGCAGAAGTACTGTGAAAAGATCTGTTGGACAGCTAGACGGAAATGAGGATCAACTTGACAAGAAAAAACAGAACAAGGACAGACTTCTTGCTTCAAGCGGAGAATTTCGTCCTCGAGCATTCTAATTCTCTCCTTGTCCTTCTCCCTGTCTCGTTCGCGCTGAGCCTCAACCTCGTCTGCCCTATCCTTCTCCTTGTCGCGCTCCCATCTACGTTCTTCATTTCGTTTCTGCTCCTCGCGAGCAGCGACCAGTTCGCGCTCTTTTCCCTTCACCCGCACTTCTCCCGACGTGTCTGCATCCTCAAAATCAAAAGCCCGCTCCTTGCCTTTTTCCCGAGTAGAGAACCGAGGGGAGTGATCTTGCTCCCTGGCCTTGCCCTTGGGACTAGGCAATATGGAAGGGTCGTCGTCGGGACCAACATGGAAGCGCTCAACCCCCGCCGTGGCGGAGGGAGCAACTCGTGAAGGCGAAGGCAGCGGCTCGGCTTCGTGCCGAGCTCTGGGCGGGCTGACGACATCCGCTGCCCAACGAACCTGACGCGGTTCCGCATCGTCAGGATATCGAGGAGGGGATTCTGGCTGCGTGGAAGCCGAGCGGGGAAAGAGGGACCCGGGCATGGTCATGGAGGCCCTGCGGCGGAGAGCTGCGGGGAGAGGTTGCGGGGAAGGGGAGCGCGACTGGGAGCTTTCAGAGAGAGAGTCTGTTAAAATATTACTTGTGGCGTCAGTCGGTATATGTATGCTCACCTTGTTCTTCTACGGCCCTATCGCGTCTGGCAGGCTGGTGCACTGATTTTGAGTGGGCGGGGGAAGGAGATGCACTGGGCGATCTCCGGTTTCGGTGTCTGTCGACGCGCTGCTGTGCCCTCGAACTGCCTGGCGCTCGGCGCGGGGTGCGCACAGGACCACCTGGGTTCTTGGGGGGCTCACCACGCTTCCGGGATATACGGTGGGGGATTTCGGGGGAATTTACGCGTGAATCTGAATCTGAAAGTGGTTCCTCCTGGGATAGACGCGTTCATGAACGAAATGTGAGGCAAGCGCGATGATGGTACCTCGTCTGGAACTGTTCCTCCTGTGGCAGTAATAAGGAAAGATTCAAACTCTCGCGAAACGAAGCCGAAGACGCCGGAGAGAAGCCCTGAGGAGGAGCCGCCAGAGGACATCCTCGAATAAACTAACTTGTATTCAACAATACTACACAACAACCGTGGGAATGTCTCAAAAAACTAAGTCAGAATAAAGTACAATTACAATGAGCCCGCGCATGCACTACATGGCCGTTAACACACCGCCATCACTTCGAGAAGAGCCTCCCAAACCACCCAGTCTTCCCGCTCGACTCCGGTGTTTTCTCGTTAGTCTTCGAGGATCTCTTGTCCACTACCTTGGTATCGGAACTGTCAGCCTGAGCATGTCGACGCTTGAATTCAGAAGGGGATTCCGCAGTCGTCCCGTTGACCCACATCCCCCGGCGGGCCGCTCTGAGCAGAAATTTAGACAGTGAGGACAAACGTTGAAAATTGTACCCACTTTGCTTCGTTCTCAACACGTAGAAACTCCTCTTTGCCCCACTTGCCATACTCAGCACCAGCCTTGGGTCCGGTTCAAAAGAATAGCAGGAGAGTTCAGTTCAGCAATTACCTGCTCGTATGTTGTTACCCAACCGGCCTTCAGCATTTCCAGCGACAGACTCTTCCCGGAAGCCCAGCTTGCTGGGAGAAAACGCGGCCGCAGCGTTACAATTGAGACCTAATATCGATAATAAATGGATGTGCTTTGGGTTGGGAAAAATACGCGTACGATTCGAGCGTATTGATCGCGACGAAGCAGTTGACAATACACCGTCTTGCCCAGGATCTCTTGCCTCAACCAGGCAAGACTCTCTTCTGAGTAAGCTGAAGATGGCAGTCGGTGTTAGCAGGTTGGTCGTACGCCCGAGCAAAACACACGTTGCGCGGGTTTTCCAAAGTGAGCGGCCTCGGAACCATGTCAACAGAGCTTCTGGGAATTATGAAGCTCGAGTCACCTCTGGAGCGTCGACGCCAGCAATACGAATGTGCAAAGTCTTGTCTTTCAGATCTAACAAAACATGAGATTATACCTAGGATACGCCGAGAGCCTGTTCACCCTTCGCAACAGAGGGCACCAGTCTGAACTTGAGAGGCCAGCGCCACCCAAAGCCAGGCATATGATAGAAGCGAAAGTTGTCTGAATCGCCAACGCTGGTGACCATGCCCTTGACCCATCGTTTCTTCGCAAAAACATCGGGCGTTACCCAGTCACCGTTCTGTAGCCTCCGGAAGTAACGTCGGTATACGAAAGTCCCTGATACTGTCGTGATAGATCCAAGCGCAAATGCAGACAGAGCGAGGACCGGGATGGGGATCGCGTTCAGGTTCGTTTGAGCGCGCGAAATGAGGCCTTGAATCTCCTCCGGGGGCTCGCCTTTGTTCCAGCCTGCTGGCCACGGTATCGCAGGCATAGCGCGTAGATGGTCGTTCGCAGTGACGCGTCGAAAAGAGCCTGTTTTGGCCGATGGCAGCGACGCGTGTCGGATCACCCGGCCGGAATTGCCGCCGCTCACACTTGGCTTCCACTTTCATGGCAGAGGACTCGGAGCACAGCGTCCTCATTCTGTATGCCACAGAAACTGGCACAGCTCAGGATGTAGCAGAACGTCTTGCGCGCCAATGCCGGCGTATCCACTTGACGTGTCGCGTTCTCAGCACAGACAAATATTCATTGGTATTCAGCCATTGTCAGCGCTCTGCCCGCCACTCATCCAACCACCGTTGTCCAGTCTGATCTGATATCTGAGCCCCTCGTTCTGTTTGTAATCTCGACGACTGGATCGGGCGCAGAGCCGCGGTCCATGACTTTAATGTGGAAGACCCTCCTCCGTTCCGACCTGCCCCCCGACCTGTTCGATGATCTCTCCTTTGCTGTCTTTGGGCTCGGTGATACAGCCTACGAGAAATTCTGTTGGCCCGCAAAGAAACTTTGTCGCAGACTTCTGAGTCTTGGTGCAACTGAGATTTGCGACAGAGGTGAGGGCGACGACCAGGATCCTCTGGGGTAGCTATTCCGCGCAAGGCAATCCACAAAAAACAGCTCAATGTTTCCAGAATAGATGGGGCTCTGGGATCTTGGATGGATAAAATTATGCAGGCTTTGTTGCTGACCTACCCGCTTCCCGACAACGTCGACATAATACCAGCTGCCGCAATACCTGCAGCGCGGGTGACTATGGTCGAGGATCCCTCATTCATCACCTCATCTTCGCCGCCATTAAACCCAGGCTCTTACTCAGCCACGGTGAAGTGCAACAATCGAATAACCGCCGGAGACTGGTACCAAGATGTCCGACATTTCGAGTTCGATTTTGACGATGATATTCGGCACGTTATAGCTCGGATACACCTACCCCCACTCCCCTAACAGTTGGACCAGATACTCACCCGGAGATGTCGCCGTCATACGGCCTTTCGCACTTTTCAGCGATGTTGAATCGTTCCTGCGCACTATGGACTGGCTAGACGTTGCAGATGTCCCGTTTCGGATAACACATACGATGTCCGGTCTAGTCATCCGATCCCTGTATCCGCTCACGTTCACCAGATAGGACCGACCAGTCTCTTCCAGAGCATCTCCCGGAGGCAGTGAGCCCCAGAGTGCTCTTCACTCAATATCTCGACTTCAACGCCGTCCCGCGGCGGTCCTTCTTCGAGTACCTCCGCCACTTCACGTCAGACGAGTTGGAGCGCGAAAAGCTCGACGAGTTCCTATCCCGTGAGGGCGCCGTGCGTCGTAGTATATCTCCATCCTGCGTTCTCCAGTGACACTGATTCCAGGATGACCTGTACGACTACTGCTACCGCGTTCGACGTACGATCCACGAGGTTTTGGCAGAATTTCGACACGTCAAAATACCCATGGAATACATCTTCGATGTGTTCCCTCCCCTGCGGCCGCGCCAGTTTTCTATCGCCAGCTCGGTCAAGGTAACAGCACCCTCATATCACGCTCGCATTCTTTTACGGTACCGCCAGCGCTTTCCTTCTCAGATCAATCTCTGCGTCGCAATCGTGAAATACCGAACAAAGTTGAAGGTCTCCAGAAGGGGTGTGTGTACGACGTTTTCTCGCTTCCCTGAAACCGGGTAGGCGTCACCACTGTCCTTGCGCGACTGTAAACATTGAAATAAACCCTAGGAGACAAGATGGAAATCGGGCTTCAAAAAGGTCTCATCAACCTGCCTGCCGACAATAATATGCCCGTCATTTGCATCGGCCCCGGCACCGGAGTCGCTCCCATGCGAGCAGTGATCCAAGAACGGCTACACATGGGAGCTACTAGTTGCGGTGCTTCCACCCCGCCTCTTCCGTTATTGATCTCGACTCGCAGATAACACCCTGTACTTCGGCTGCCGATCCGCCTCAAAAGACCAACATTACGCGTCGGAGTGGAGTTCGTGCGCGTCCATAGGCAACCTGGCCTACCGCGCTGCCTTCTCCCGCGACGGTCCCGAGGGGACGAAACGCACGTACGTGCAGGATCTGTTACAAGAAGATGCAGAGCGGATATGGGGGCTGCTGCAGGCCGGCGCCTACGTTTTTATATCGGGGTCAGCCGCTGTTACTTTCTGTCTAACATGCAGAGTTTTACTTCAATGATTTGAACAGCTCCGCCAACAAGATGCCTGCTGCGGTTAAAAGCGCTTTGTGTTTCGCTGCTGAAACGTATGGCAAACTGGAAGCGGCAGCGGCAGCAGAACTTATCTCTGCTATGGAGGCGAAGGGACAGTTAATTGAAGAATGTTGGAGCTGAGTTGTAGTTGGAGCAAAAGCGTCGGACGCGTTATTTACTGTCTTACTGTCTTACTGCAAGATTTCGGGACACAAAGTGCACACTAGTCGGAGGCTTATGTTTCCACGCTGTAGCAGGCTTGAAAATAGTATAGTAATAGATCCACTCCTCGCGACTCGACGTCGGATCCAAAGCTGCCTTGCTGGGTCTTTTGTGTACCCAGCTGCGTGCATTTTGTGTAGCTCATCCCATTCACTCGGGCTTGTAATCGGGGCGCAGGGAGCGCACAGTCTTGCCTGAAACGAACATGACTTGTCAACACCAACTCGAGGCAGAAAGACAGGAAGAACGAACCTGCCCGCCAGATCTCTTGGTTGTTGATCACTTCGAGCTCCTTGGCCAGGTCCTCGCGGTAGGTCGAGCGCCCGTTGAACTCGAGCGACTTGCGCGTCTCGGTTCCGTTGCGCACGCTCTCGTACAGTTGCTCGAAGATCGGCACGTTCGCCTTCTCAAAGACGGGCGCCCAGTCGAGCGCACCGCGCCGCGCGGTCGTCGAGCACGCGTTGTACATGTAGTCCATGCTGTCGAATTGACGCGTCAGTTATAATAGATATTCAGACAGAACAACGCCATACCCGTACTGGCCGACGAGGGGGTAGAGAGACTGGGTTGCCTCCTCGACGGTCTCGTTGAAGGCCTCCGACGGGGTGTGCCCGTTCTTGCGCAGGACCTGGTATTGAGCGAGGAAGAGACCCTCTGCACGATGTTAGCATCTAACTTGAAATGACGCGCAAAAAAAGCATACGGATGGCGCCCATGAGCTGCAAAACCGGGTCAGAATTTCGCTCTTAGATCTCAAGGAATTGGTACGTACCACACCACGCTCGCCGTAGAGGTCGGAGTAGACCTCCTTCTCAAAGGTCGTGTCGTACATGTACCCGGAGCCGATGCCGACACCGAGGGCGATGGCCTTTTCCTTGGCCTTGCCCGTGACATCCTGGAAGACGGCAACGCTGGAGTTGATGCCGCGGCCCTCCTTGAAAAGCGTGCGGACGGTGCGACCAGAACCTTTCGGCGCAACGAGAATGACGTCAACATCCGGAGGCGCGATGACCTTGGTGTCCTCCTTGTAGACAATCGAGAAGCCGTGAGAGAAGTAGAGGGTCTTGCCCTTGGTGATGAGCGGGGCAATGGTGGGCCATGTCTGCGACTGTGCCGCATCGGACAGCAGGTTCATGATGATTGTGCCCTTGTTAATGGCCTCCTCGATGGGGAAGAGAGTCTCGCCGGGGACCTTGCAGACGATAAACGGGGAGAAGCGAAACGACTAGAAACGACTGACCCAGCCGTCCTCCATTGCTTGCCGCCAGCTCTCGCCGTCCTTACGTACACCGACAATGACGTTAAGGCCGTTGTCGCGGGCGTTCAATCCCTGGCCGTGGCCCTGGGATCCATAGCCAATGAGCGCGAGGGTGTCATTCTTGAAGTAGTCCTGGAGCTTCGCGAGTGGCCAGTCGGCGCGCTCGTAAACGACCTCCTTGGTTCCGGCAAAGTCGAGAGTCTTGATCCCGCGCGTCCCCTGGTTCAAAATAAGAAAAAGTGGCTTTTCAAGTAAGAAGATGACCTGCCTTGACAGCAGACCGCGCAGAGTTGGCAGCGGCAGCGTGGGCGAAGAGGGAGTAGGAAGCAGTCTGCGCGGGCTTGAGGGACGCGGCAGAGAGAGCGCGGGGTGCACGGCGCGAGGCGGCGCGGAGGGCCTGGGCAGTGGAGCGAGCAGCGAAGGACATGGTGGTGGGGAGAAAGATGAGTGCTTTCAACTTTTTTCAATGCAATGACTCTGATGCCGTACACTCGTCGGCCGACCGGCGATATCGGATTCTGCTCCAACGCGATCACATGGTGTAAAGCCGCCGCTAATGGCGAATCCGCGTCTACTTTCCCCGCAGAGCCACTCGATTCATTATGAGGGTGAAGAATAGTATGAGGCTAAGAGTTGAGGCTGCTGTGCTTTTCTGAGGCGGCGTAGAACCGATGGATTGGCCTGTGACATCGCTCGGAGATGCCTCTGTTCAAGTCCGGTTTCTACACGGCAACCCGGAGCCACTGAGAACGGGAGTAAGAAAGTGAAATAACTAGACTGCGATGTACATCCGTGGTTATCTCAATCGTCTAATACAAGTAGTACATTCACAAAATCGTTTGTGTTTGTGTTTTGATCTATGCCGACAGCTTCTTGCGCAAGAGCTCTTTCAGGGTCTCACCTAGTTTTCCGTAGTCAGACCGCATATCGAGAAAGAAAAGACAGGGAATGAGGGAGAGCAGCCGCCAGCGCACTGGGAGTGAATGGACCAAAAAAGTGATGCCTACGAACCATCTTCTGCGAATTTCTTGATTCCCTCGTGAAGCTTGTCGAACGCCATTTGGTCTTGCAGAAGTGTCCACCTAAATTCCGGCTCGTTGTCGACGAAGCTGACTTTGGCGATTGGGTCAGCCTTGGCGGCTGTGGAGGAATTCAGTCAAGGATGTAAGAAAAAAATAATGCACTAACCAGCCTGGGAGTCGAGCTTCTTGGGGACGGGCGCGGTGGAGGACTTGAGCTCCTCGAGCAGCGCAGGTGCGATGGTTAGGAAGTCCACACCCGCAAGGGCCTTGATCTCCCCAATCTGTTCACCGGATCAATTAATGCGATTGCAGGACGGCCCAAAAAGACAAACTAACATTGCGGAACGAAGCGCCCATGACGATGGTATTGTACCCGTGCTGCTTGTAGTAGTTGAAGATCTTCTTGACAGACTGCACACCGGGATCCTCATCGCCCTCGTACGTCTTGCCGGTAGATTTCTTATACCAGTCCAGGATGCGGCCAACGAAGGGGGAGATGAGCGTGACACCCGCCTCGGCGCAGGCGACGGCCTGTCCGAAGCCGAAGAGCAGCGTCAGATTGCAGTGGATCCCGTCGTCGCGCTCGAGCTCCCGTGCAGCCTGGATACCCTCCCAGGTTGATGCGATCTTGATCAAGATGCGATCCTTCTCGATGCCAACCGATTTGTAAAGAGCGATGAGCTCTTTCGCCTGCATGACAAATTAATGCGACTGGACCCTAACGAGAGAACGCGACATGCCTTGGCCTTGGTGGCAGCCTTGTCAAAGGAAAGACGAGCATCGACTTCGGTGGAAACTCGGCCAGGAATGATTTTGAGGATCGCCGACCCGAATTCGACCAGCTGCAAAATCGTTCAGATAACTATCTAGCAACGGACCATGGATATGTTACCAGACGGTCGGTGGCCGCGTTAACCTGGTCCTCCAGACTGCCGCCCTTCTCTTTGCCATATTTCACGGCGTTATCGATCAACTTGGCGTAGCCGGGCTTTCCAGCGGCGGCCAGAATCAAGGAAGGGTTGGTGGTTGCATCCTGTCAGATATATTGGTATTCAGAGCCATGTAGAGTGGAGGGTAGCATGCCTGGGGCTTGTAGACGTCGATCGCTATTGATATGTTAGTCGGACAACGGGACGCGACTGTTCGAACGCACTCTCAAAGTCTCCAGAGTCGGAGACAACGACGGTTCCGCTCTGCTTAAGCAAATCCAGAGAAGTGGTCATGGTGAAACGGGGTAGGAGAAAGCAGATAGAGATAGATGGCGGTAGCGGTATAAGAGTGGAGGACTTTGTCACGCATGTTGCGTCATCTTCCTCAGGTTACCCGAGCTTGCCCGCCCTCATATGCCAAGCTAAATTTATGGTTATTACTGTACCCGACCCTCACCGGTGCACCGAGCACAAGTATGTAGTCGGGACAACTCGGCTCTACTAAGTTTGGACCGCGATCCCCGACACTAAGCCGCGCCCCAGCCGCTCAATCTCACCGAAAATGCTCGCCTCGTTCAACACGACCAGGCCTTTGTCTTTTTCCTTCTCTTTCTCCTGGTGAAAGTATCAGCCTTTATTCACATGACATCCCATCGTCTGTACCTTTTTCACCGGCACGCTCGAAAACCCTCCCAGAACCCGGAAGGGCCGGGGCTGCTTGAGAGTCGGATCCCAGACGACACCGAACCGGTCACCGCCGAACGGATCGCAGAAAATCTTGAACGTGTTGGCGTATATGCGCTAAACGGGCTTCAGTTACACGACCGCCACCCAGGCAACTACACGCACCTGTAGATCGTCGTATAGCAAGCGCGCTGGATCGAATCCGGGTCGCAGAACTGTCGGGGTGTCTTCCCGAGGGAGATTGGCGTATCGGCCACCTGTGGCCAGGGACGAGTCGACGTTCTGTGCATATCTTGGTAAGACCGCAGGGTCCATGCGAACAAGGAAGTCGTAGTCGGCCGTTGGGTGGATGAAAATTGACTGCGGGGTTGAATCAGACCAATTATTATTCTTGGGGAGGAGTCTCACCTTAACGTCGAGCTTGCCTTCCTCCATCCCTTGGAGACAACTCCACGTCGCTTTAGCCAGCGCCCGCACACGGTGCGCAACCATTACGTCGGGGCCGTGCAGCGTCCATACGTTTCCATCTTGATCAAGCTCTGTCGATATTTTCCACACTCCCGCTCTTGAGCCGGTCGATGCTGGTAGTGGATCACCTGCCGTGGACTCGCGGCCGTAGAGATGAACGAACAACCCGTCCTCCCACTTCCAGTCCTTCAAAAACTCGACTACAACGGCAAACCCGCGTTCCTTGCTGGCCGGCACACTCGCTCGTTCGGCGACCACGTTTTCCGGGTCTAGTTCGACATCGGTCCCATCCCCTACAAAGGCGTTTGCACACAGGATTTCCACCGCTTCCTCGGAGATGTGTCCGTGAAGCAGCCAGTGTGATGCAAGCCACCGCTTGACGAGCCGCACCGTCGAAGAATAAGCAGCGAAACGGTGGTTCAGCGCCGCGACGGCGCGGTGGTGACGCGGGCCGTGGATGAACCGCCGGACATACACTTCCTTCGCGTCCACAGCTTCATGGTGCTCCTTGCCCTTCTTCTTTTCCGAGGGCACGTTAATGTGCGGGAGGGCGTTTTTGCCGCTAATGAGGCGGTCGAGTAGAGTCGCCTCGCGGTCGTGCCAAATGCGCGCAGAAAACGCCCACCCATCTGGCGTGACTATCTCAAGCCTCGAGTTATCCTGGATTTCTGACGTATTCACGCCGTCTCCAACGACAACTGTGGCTTTGAGCCCCTTGACGGACGTCATTATAGCACTGGCCATTCGCTCAAAGAACGCCAGCTTGATTTTCTGAATGGCGCGCAGGTCGTCCGGCCACTTTGCGGATTTCTCAAACTGCAGGATCATTTCCATCGACGGAAGGTAACGAGCATTTGAGGGCAGAGAAGGCGCCAGAGATTCGGGCAGCGGGACGGGGCTGAATACGCTTGTGTAGCGTAGCTGCTCGGAAACCGCGCTGACGGCCGCCAGACTGAGGGGAAGCTGGTCATTGAGGGACTTGAGCTCCTTCACAAGCCCATCGAATGCCACCATGGCGCCTTTGAACCCTATCGCGGTTCCGGAGCCCGTATAGACCCTCGAGACCGCCTCGGGCAGCCGGACCACCTCATCGAACCCGCGCCAGCTCTGGACCGCTGCGGCGTCCTCGAGCCCGAAATGCCGCTGCAGGACGTGTCGCACAATCATGGCGGGCACATGTGATCGCTCGTCGGCCGATTTGATGTCCCACACTACACTCTCGATGATACGCCCGTCTTTGAAGCGGCGGAGCTCGGCCTTGTCCCCCCAGAATTCGCGGAAGCGCTCGGCGATTGCAGGATCTGGTTCGTCAGCGGCCGGGCCATGATCAACAAGACGAAAGGCATGATGAGGGTCGTGGATTAGGCCGACGTAAATGACGTCGGGGCTCGTCGGCAGAGCTTGGGAGAGCGGGCGGGTGGACGGGGATGTATTGAGAATCGCGATCGCATTTGCTCGGTTGCCTAATCCTTGGTGCAGGAGCGCCGTCATGGAGGATATTAGCGCGTTGGCAGGAGAACCAGTGTCGAGCGTCGAATGTAGCGATGGGGTGCGTGGTTTGGCGGAGGAAATGTCAACCCTTGTGATACAAACGGGTCAGACCCATATTCTCGACTCGGGCGAATAACTCACCGAATGACCGTGTCAAAACGCGTTGATAAATCTCGCTGATCTTTAAGAAAAACGTCTGCAAAGGGGTCGCTGCCAATCGACGCAACATTCAACTTTTCGAGTGTCTTCTTTGCATCGTGTTGGAGCTAAGACGAATAAGTATGAAGTATGAAACCCAGAAAATGTATATTCACCAGTTGTAAAGAACCGATAGGAACACCGGACAACACGTTGAGTGTTGAGGAAGAATCGACAAAGACAGCCTCGGAACTGGCCTGATACTCCTCAGGTGGAAACTAAGAGAATTAAAGCCAAATAACCGAAAGAAAGTACCATGGCGTACCCTGTGTCCTTCTTTGGTCTTGTGAAAGGCAGTGTCCTTACGAAAATCGTGCCTCGCTTCTTCGAAAGTCAGTGAAACGACGGGGAGAGAAAGTAAAAGATCATACACAAAAAATCCAATGCCGCTCTGAAGAGTTGATATGAACTCAGGCCTCTTCCGAGAGGCTTCCTCTTGGTCCCCTTGCCTTTCGGTTCTTCCCCAAAGACTAATAAACCCAGCAAGACAGCCCACCACGAACCCAGGCTGTCAAAACCCCACACACATAACCGGGAACCTGCCCCATAGCCGCGTTGATTGGCCCATACTCGTAGTAGTGCGAGAGCGTCGCTGAAGGATGGAGTGTGCTCCTTAAGGGCGAAGGTGGACAGTAGATGAGTTTTCGGCATCAGAGCTGTGAGCAGAGATGAATTGTAAATCGGAGTAGAGACGGATTCGGCATCGTTATCCCCGGAGATTCGAATATTCGAGTGCGATGGGGAGAGTCGATGCAGGGGAATGGGGGAGTTTGCAGGCAAGACAGGAATAATGCACACTCGTGCATTTAGCTTGGTAAAATCATTGGGTGTGTCATCTAATATCATAGAATCAGGACGAGAAAACTCCTGAAGAGCAGATATGCACCTTTCCGTGGCTCGAGAACCAATTTCGTGAGCCGTGGGTCGTTGAATGCCGAGTCATAGGCAACGTCAACATTTAAACTCTTGGAATCTTGAACCGCGGCTGCAAGGGTGGCAAGATAAAATGCTCGCTTGTGAAAGAAACGGCCGTTCATGTAATCCTTCTCTTGGAATATATTCTGCATCGAAGAGTCAGAACAATATCCCTAATGTTTCTGGACAAGCGTACAGCGGGCATTTCGACTGCCAGATCGACACCGAACTTGGATCCATCCTTGCCCTTGACACTGATTTTGTTCGGCCAGCTTCCGACCATCGTGATGTCACTTGGCTTTTCGAAAGTAACTTTCCAGTTTGTGTCCTCCAACGGTTGTGGTAGGCAATACGGTACAGAGACTCCCTTCTTGATTAGCTTACGGGAAGCTTCGAGAGGATGTTGGGGAGCGACTGAAGGCAAAGCCATGAGGACCCCATGCAGCGTCTGGAGGAAACGATCCAGAGGGGGGATTCTGGCGGCTTTGGGCTGGATATTAGGTAGAAGCGCATCAATCTGGGCGTGGTCAGCACCAGATAGCATGTCATGTGGATACTCTTACCTGTAGCTTGAAGGTGCTTGATTTGAACAAGTTTTGCGCGTCGTTGATGGCTCTGAGTTCTTCGCCAGTCGGTGGAAGTTTCGGTTTAGTTCCACTGTTTTCTGGGACGGCTGTCGCCTGGTTTTGCGCTGGTGTAATACCCCCCCATTCCTCGTCCGCGTCATCCTCGTCCGCGACGTCTTCATCCTCGTGCGGTTGTTCTGGGCTTGAGCCGGCGTCCGATTCGTCTTCACTTAACCTACGCGTCTACAAAACGTGAGAATTTAGACACATGAATGCAAGAGACGAGGCACCTTGCGAGGTTCAACGTTGCCAGCGCGTTTGCGCTTCAAATTCAGAGCCATTCGGTGAGACCGATATTCGCGTTGTGCAAAATTTTGTGCGTCGATCACTTCGGCATCTCCCGGCCTCTGGCTTATTCTCTCACAGAATAGGGGCTATTTCTCGTCTCCCCTCTATTGATATCGTCTCTACTTGAGATCTTTGGAGCTCATGCTGGTTCAGATCTTGTCTAAAAAGACTTTTCCCGGTAATATATAATCGACGCTCGTAACACAACTTGAACAGACTCGTACGACTCGGATGGAAAAGGCCAGGCTCAGGCTCAACTCGAGCTTTTTTGCGGCTCCCTTACTCATGCTTGTCAACCTCTCGTGCCTATTACGCTTCTTAATCTCATGGTAGACGGAGAACTACAGCGAATGAGGGTCTCGTCGGGCTTTTCGAGGCGCCCTGGACCTACTTACTTGGAATCGTTCATTTTTAGATGCTCTCAGCTGCTCGTAAATGGGACTCCCAGCTCGAAGTCCGAAGGACCGCACAAGGATTCTATTTTCACATTGGAATACGAGTGGAATACGCTTTCACCTATTTCGGTCACGATCTCAACGACTCTTGTTTTGGAAATGCGATTCTACTGCTTCCGCCGTTTGCCTGGCGGCCGTGACATTCTTCTTGATTTGTTGTGGCGGCTGGAGGTTCGCAGTATATTTTCAGCACCAAGCCGGGTCCTGGAACTTCCAAGAACGCATGGCCCGCATGGTCTTGACGGAAGCCCGCAAACAGCTCAAGTCCAGAAACATCGACGGTCTCGCACGACCTTGTTTCAATTCCAACTGGAAGCTGCTGGGATCCGTTTGATTAACGACGATGGCCGGTCAAAGCCCACAGCTAAGGTTGCCAGGATTAATTCCCACTTAATTACTGTCCCAGGTAGGCAGCAATTCGGCTGAAGGTCTTTTGGCGCGTTTTTAAAGACGGAAGTCGAGGACGGGTATAGACGCTAGCTGGGTCCAGGAAAATTTCGGAAACCATCGCGAAGAGAAGATCAGAGCACACAGGTAGCGCACATCAATCGACCTTCTTTCCGCTTGCGGATATATTATTCCCGGAGACTTGACGGCAAGCTTGACGGAGACTGTATATATATGTCTGTTAGTGGTTCTACGCCACCACCTCAATCCCCCTCCTCGCCGTGGCCGCGAAAACAAAATGGGCGACCAGGCCTTCTCCCTCGAGCGTTCGTGGTACATAGGTGACACCATCGTATTCGACGCAAGTGAACACCATATTCATCGATTTACAGGCAACACTATATTCGCCATTCTCTATGCAAGTGGAAAGCGCATTCACCGATTCTGCACCGTTGAACGTTTCTTAGGGTATCGAGGTTTGCATGTGCTTCCTGTCGGCCTATTTTCTGTGGAATGCTCCGAAGAGCGACAACAATAGATATTTCTACATCGCCTACAGCGGAACTTTGCTCGTCCTCATCACGATTGCCATGTCCTGCAACTTGTGGTTTGGACAGTCCATGTGGATCGGTGCGTCGCAAGTACTCTTGAATATCAGATGTTTAAATCGTCACAAATCCTAGAGCATCGAGACGTTGAGGGTGGCCCGGTCGCATTTTTTTCAGGTATGTGGAAATAATACCTTGTCAGTGCGCATGCATTTTTACGCATCTTTGCAGACAATATTTCTGCCTGGTATAATACATTGGGAACTGCGGCCGACGTGACAGCCAATGTTCTCGGCGACGGTCTTATGGTACAACCTTTTTTGTCGTCTTTGCTGTCCCTCATTGGTTCGTCAGCTTTATCGATGCTATGTGTTCTGGAGTAGTAGCAGGGTCTGGGTTGTTGTGTTTCCTGCTCTCCTTTTCTTGGCGTCTACGGGTAAGTTCCCTTTGTTTTCCGCTTCAATGGTCCTCATTATCTTGGATTAGCCATGGGCATTGGTGCGACCACTTCTTTTCGAAATATTCAGCTTTTCAACAAGTCATCTAGGTGCCACAATTCAATCGGGTTTACCGGGCAGTAATTTCTTTCACGGTATCACCGTGAATTTCAACACTCCTTGGTTGGGTTAGTTCTTCTCCATCGTGTTCCCGGGCCTCAATTGACCTCCACCAAGCTCTAACAATTGTATTCAACATTTTGACGACAAGTATGATTGCCTTCAGACTCCTTTCAGTGAGCCGCAGCATGCGTGCTGTCCTCGACAAGCAACGCGCCGAGGTCTACACGGGAGTTATCGCCATTCTGGTCGAATCCGCCGCACCCTTCACACTTCTCGGCATTGGGTATCTTATCGTCTACGTCAGGGGCGATCCAGAGGCTCTTGCTTTTGCAGATGTTTGGGGAAGCTGTGCGCCCGTTTCACTCTCTCCTGACCCTTGTAACTGACCCCAACCCAAATGAAATGTTAACTAGTCGTTGTAAGTCCAAATCTATCTTTATTGTGGTCATGGCTCTCAATGTCGTTTTCCACAAGGCTCTCTCGCCACAAGCCATCATCCTACGTGTCGCCATGGGCTCTGCATGGTCGAAGAAGACCGTAACACAATATGGCACAAATACCGCTGTAGTCTTCACCGACAGTTACATACCGGACAGCTTCCGAAGCGACGGGACTACTCTCCAGACTTTCGGAAAGGAGTCCATTGGCTCAAGATCTGGGACCGCCGCCGCTCCTGCGTTAGGCTTAACAACGTCCGGAAGGTCAAACCAGAACTACGAGGACGATGTTTAATGAGATGTATTACGCACGGATCGGGCATCATGCTGTACTTTACACCGTTCGCAAATTGTAATTGTACCATATAATGTACCCTCACAGCCAGAGGTTGTTTAACTTGCTATTGGAGCGGTCATGATAGACGAACGCATGGTGTCGTAGCAACGCAACGGTCCCAACCTGATTTCCCGTGTAATCCTACCTACCTACCTACCCGCGTGGCCTGACACCAAGGAGAATTAGACATTGAACATATTATGACAAGCTGAGGTTTGGCAACGAGACAGATGGAATTCGACATGTCGGCGATACATATCAAGAAGCGGGGATTAGTAGACCACAAATCCGAAATTTCTGGCCAGTTTTTCTCAACGATGCCCCACAGTGAGGACGTCCACGATAGAGCCAAGGAATGTACCCGCGACGCGATCTCAACTGAACCATTGCCTAGTTTGACCTTTTCAGAGCTGGAAATTGGTTCAGATTAATATCGCAGACCGAAGCGCGGTGAGAAGATTCTGGCACTATACAGCAAATTCGCAGTGATTGGTCCAACGGAACCCTACTACGGCCGCTGAGACTTGAAAATACATTTTACATTCAGCGGGGAAGTCGGCTTGATCAAGATCCCGACTGTTTCAGGGAAATATCAATGGCGCAGAGTCAGAGGTGAGCTGGATACGCAGCCAGTTTGCATCGCGAAGCAGCGAATTTGTATTCCATCTATCCGATGTCGGCCGCGCCCACTATGCTCTTCTATCAATTCACTTTTGTGCACCCGCACTCTCTTGAACGCGATGAACCCATGACCCAAGTACGATGGAAGCTAAAGTGGTACTCGAGATATTGCATGCTGGTTGGGTAGGAGCTACGACGGACTTGATTTGATTCGTCTTGAATTTATCCCGAGTTCAGCCCCCAGCAGGTTGCGGCAGTGATTCCGAAAGACGGAGATTGAACAGACTTGGAAAGACAAGAGAAACATTGCATTCGAGAAGACTGAAGCACAGCGGTTCAATCTCGTCGAACGACCCCTTGTTCGTCCCCATTAAGATAATGTCCAAAGGAGGAAGAAGGGCCTTAAAGTTTACACTGCCCCCGTTTATACTCGGAATACGCCTCATATCAGCCGCACAGTGGGCAAACGAGAGGACAGATGTGGTAATACGCCAGTATTCGATGTCGTCGGAAGAAAATCTATTTGATTTTACACCCACTACACGGTTTGATACTGGTACACATAAAGCCCTGGTTGGCTGCATTAGTTGAGTATACCGGCGCAAATGAACAGCAACAAACCAGATGCCCGATCCCCATCGCCCATGACATCAATTTTGCACTCAGGCGTTGAACACCTAAATTCGAAAGTTTGGTAGGAACCAGAGAGGCATCGGTAGCCAGGTAGGCGGTGAGTTTCACCAAAGGAAACCGGGAGGGATCCTAGGAGCGTCCCACCAGTAGGTCGAGTAGCGAAAGACAACTTCTGCATGTCCAGCTTTTTGGTCAGGGGGTACGACCAAATATCGAGAGTTGCGGGTTCATCGTGAATATGATCCTCTGAATCGGCGCGTGGAGGCACAGTGATAGACAAGCTGCAGTTTTCCATGCCGAAATCTGCTACTCGGAACTGTGCAACGGTCGAAATCTGAAACCTATATGAGTGGGGAAAAAAACGAGATAATTAATGAGGACCGTCGGAGTGACCAAGAGGTGTCGCTGGTACTCTGGCACCATGCCATCACCGGTGGGGCGCATTAGTCCATAGGGCGGGAAAACTTTGTGAGGCTCTGTGGACGAAATTTGGACGAAAGCGCGGGGCGTGGTTGACGATTGGGTCGTGTTTGGAGCTCTGGAGCGAGGTTTGCGAATACAAACTGGCCAGATTGACATATGGACTTCGA
The DNA here is from genome assembly GCA_029378375.1 of Mycena olivaceomarginata. NCBI lineage: Eukaryota > Fungi > Basidiomycota > Agaricomycetes > Agaricales > Mycenaceae > Mycena > Mycena olivaceomarginata. The sequence goes on along the minus strand of JARKIC010002751.1, from coordinate 14,051 downwards.
ATCTCAAGATCATCGTGGTCTTCAGATCCAGCAGTCTTATTCGCAGAGTGCTGATGAACTCCGAGGTATAAAAGTAACAGCATATCGATGACTAGAAAATGGTATATGAGAAAGGCTCGTCGGACTCGGAGGTGAGCCCTACCTGTACACAACACGATGATAGTTGTGGCAACGCGAACGAGACGTTCGAGCCTGAAAGCGGATCGTGAAGTAGCCGAGGCTGCTGCTATGAGCATTCGATGACAGAAAAAGGACACTAATCGACCAACCGATTTCCTTGGCTGAAGAATCTTCGTCTTGCAATAGGGAGGCATACTCCCCATCGACAGAGTCACTCGGGCTTGAAGGACTTCGTGGAGGCTGCTGGTTAAAATTCATGGCGGGGGAAGGGACTGTGGAAGAGAAAAGCGAATGTTCAGCAGAAGGTATTGCATTGAATCTCAAGCAATGGAAGGGAAGAGATGATCATTACGTCATTGGCCGCTTGGTGCCGGAATGTCCCTTTTGGGATCATCCGCCATTTCATATCTCAAGATTCTCAACCCTCCGGTTTTCAAAACGAGGCTGCAGCCCGACGTTTTCACCGGATATCGTCCAGTCCGTTCCAATTCATCAACTTCCACTTGATAGCAATCAAATCGTGTGCTCGCACGAACCCAGGCGAGTCTTAACTTGGCATGGTGCTGAGGATTCGCGAAGAAGTGGCTATTGGCTCTTGCTAGTGGTTCTTCCGGAAATCAGAACAGCCCCCAGACACCTCCTTGGACTTTCATCTGAATCCCGGCGACAGGAATAGTGACAAATACCAGTGGAGCTTTGGTCTACATGTCGTCTCATCTTCATGGCTCGCAAAATGAGCCTGGTTTCTCTCCTCCTTCTGTTCCTCGCCGGGATTAAGATTGGTGGTATCCTATGGCTTCGTACACGTTTTGTGTCAAGAACGTACAGTTAGTTGATTTCTGTGACTCGTCGTTTGCCACTCATGAATTTTTGACTTGGAAGCATTTGTCGGGGATGATTACCCTCGCATCTGGCCCATAAAATTGCCAGAAAAGCAGGTCCTAATCTCTATTCACGACACTGTTCGATATCAGCTCGAGACGGAAGACGGCGCCGCCGAGTGGTCCGCCTCAATGGCTGAAAACGGGATGATATATCTGGGAAAGCAGTGTCGACCTTTCAGCATCTCCATGTTCCATCAAATACGCTGCCTGGATACTCTTGGGAGGGCTTTCGTCGGGGTCAAGTCGCGCAATGGCAGTTCCACACGACAAGACACAGAAGATTGGGATCTCACCCGCCATTGTGTTCGTTTCCTTGGGCTTTGAGCTCCGAAACAACTCAACCCCAACCCCTTTTTTTCAGATGAATTATTTGAGACAAATGATGTTCTGCCGTTCCCGCGCCTATCTGGATCCTCTGCTAGGATATCCTCAACCCAACGGATATCCAGACACCGACCAGTGCCCGGACTGGAGTGTAGTGTACGATGAGGTGCAGCGGAATCGTCAGCGTTGCGGAAAATAGGTACGCAATGCACCGGCTATCTTTCTCGCTCTCATTATCTGGCTGTAGTATACGTCAAAGTGTTCCGAAATATAATTCGTGATTATTGGAAACATATAAACACATCAACGACTAACTGTCCCGCATAAAAACATGGAGCACATTTATGAAAATACCAAAGGTGACGACTCGGTCTCACCGAAATACAACAACTAAACAGGTACACAGTGAATAAGCAAACTCGTCGCGCAGGCAGGTCATGAATGGGCGCATTTAAACATGCGATCCCGAGCTATGCGACTTGATGTCTGGCTCCACTTCGTTACGGGCATTGTTATTATCCAGGACGGACATTTCCATTCCCGACTCCAGTCGATTGAAGGTCTCTCTGGTCCACGCTCCGCCCATCGCGACACGGAGGATGATTGCCTGAGGTGAAAGCGTCTAAAGTGCAGACGGTCAGGATCGAAATTCCCATCCAATAAAGCGGGACGTACCACGACTGGTTGAGAGAGACAAAAAAGTTAGACCGTCCGAAAAAGGAAATACAGGAACAGAAGCTCACAGGCGCCCCAGATGTCAGCAAAGGCCAAGGACTCTGGTATTTCTCTGATATAGGTGGCGAGATAACAGACGCCGAGTAGTGTGAACGGAAGGGCGGATTCAACCAAGATAGCAAGGAGGCCCGTGTACTTCTTCCTCATGGCCTCTCCGACCACTCGGTTTACCTTCGAATGCATTGACAGCAGTCGTACAGCTATCATCGCAGTTACGATTATATTGAACACGATTGTGAGGACTTGGCGAATGGGAAAGGTCAGGCCCTTGTTCGTTGACTGTTGAGACGAAACCCACCGATCCATGGGATCCCGAAATTCACGGTGATGCCTCTGAATAAATTGTGACCGGGCAAACCGGATTGGATTGTGGTTGCTGCTTCAGTCAGCCTGCTGGTTTTTATAGGCAGAAATCAGATGCTCACTAATTCCCATAGCTGGCGATCGTTCAGGTTTTTCCATAATTCAACCAGCAAGGAAGAGACTTACCGACCGAAGCCAGATACAGAAGAACGGGGAAACCCATGGCCAACGGTGAGTGACCCCAGAACACATTGCACCGATACAGCTACAATTCGCTGGTCACTCATATGCTCAGCAGTTCGAAGATTCTCACCATCAGTCCGTCACCGAGAACGTTGGCTGTCACGTCGGCCGCGGTTCCCAAGGTATTGTACCAAGCAGCAATGTTTTCCCCAAAGAAGGCGGCTAGGAAGTTGCAATTTGTCATCTAGAATTTAAGAAGAATTTGTCGTGATTACCAGGGCCGCCCTCCACATCTCTATGCTCGATCCACATTGCTTGGCCTTAAAACATGGGTTTACACATGGAAACGAACGAACGGAACGGTTGGCTCACCGAAGAATACCTGGTTAGGTTGGGGGTCAGTTCAAGTGGGTCAAGAAGAGTGTGAGAAGCGCGCACATTACACGCGAGAGCAATGGTGATTAGAGCCAATAAAGTTGCCGAAAATCCCATGTAGAACCTTTTGGATTTGCGACTCCCCTCCCCCCCGTTAAGATAATACACAGATTGAAAGACCATCGCGATTTGAAGTCCTACAGGAAGAACGCTATAAGTTTAGAACTTCGATATGTGCCGCACGACGTGATTTACCATAGAGAATCTAAAAAACGTTCAGCGCCGTAGCATCAATGAGTAATGATTCACAGACTAAGAAGAAAGCATTCCCTATAAAAAACGTTCAGCGACGCAGCATCAATGTATGAAAGATTCCTTGCCTATATACCAAGAGCGCTCGAGCTGAAAGACCTGGTCGCCCATTTTGTTTGAAGTTCGGTCTTGGGAGGATCGTGTGCCAACGAGAGGGGTTTGCCGATTGCAAAAGCTTGCCATTGGAGATTTATATTCCCAGAAAACACCCATTCGGAGGATCACAAGGGGTAAAACCATGGGAAGTCAGGCACAGAGAACACGGAAAAAGCAGAGATCTTCTGTTCTGCTTGGTTGCCCTCAGTTAACGTAATATCGATGTGTCACTGTCATCGCCGAATTAAACGATATCGGGAAAAAACTGGCAACCATGCAGCATTCAAGTAGAGCTCGATAAACTGTGATACTCGAACTTGAAAGCAGAACCCAACTCCTAAAAGTGCCCTGGTTGAACAACGACCATCATATTCTTTGAAGATTCGACGCAGTTTGCACATAGCGCGAAGGTAAGAGAACAGTGCGTGAAAGCGGATAAATGAAGGCGTGTTTGGACACCAGAACAACAAAGCGTGTTAAAATAAGAACGTTCCAATCTCAAAACAGAATTTGTGGTCCAGAATGTAGTAGAGTTTGCATAACGACACTGGGCATGTTGTCAGCTCGAAATTTCATGGCATGGGATAATACATACACTTAAGAGTTTACTCAGCTATATACCAGTAAGGATGGTATCCAACCAGTGAGGACCATTCTCTAGCAGAACGAGCACATTAAGAAAAGGGATAAAGCTTCAGCAGGAGGGATCGGGCACCTGTTTCCGCGGCGCTCGGTGGCGCATTGCTGCCTACAACGGGTGCACATCCAGATTGAGTGATAAGTTCGGACACAAACGGGGATACGCACTGTCGAGCGGCGCCGAGCTGACGACTATTGCAAGCAGCGTAAGAACAAAGGCGAGCCTAAGAGAATGCATTGTGCTGATATGGCGACAATATTTGACGAAGGCATTGCGTGCTATATATGCATGGACGAAGCGGGATTGAGGAAACAAGTATTTAATTCCAGCGGGGCCCGGGGTCTGAGGGAGCGGAAATAGCGGGGTGCCCATAAGGCGGTACGGAGCGCTCTGGATCCTGTGGAAAAGAGGAAGCATGATTGATATCGGTCGGATACAGACGGTCCAGGACGATTCTTCTCGAAACCACGGTTTTGGCGGTGATTCCGAAGCAAGGAAGAGCTATGTGGAACATGCTGACACCTCCGCACGTTCCCGCCTCTTGAATGACGGGCAATTCAAAGCCTGGGAGAATGTCGGCAAATGGGTGTTGTGCGCATGTGATGGTTTTGTTGAGCGGTCGGGTAAATCCGTTGATGCGGTGGCCCAAGGTCGAATGTGCTTCCAGTGCAAGTCCACGAAGAAAATATTAATCCAAACATAATGTTTGCACATCACAATATAATGGACATGGTGGAATGTCCACCACACGGCGCTGATTACCGCACGGCTGAAGCCAACTTTAGTGTGTAACGTTGTGGAATTCTTTCCACACCGAGACCCAGTCGTTCCAGTTGTGTTCCACCGTGGAAATTACGGCAGTCCAGTCGCGGCAGAGATGCGTCGCGCCCACACGCTCTTGGGCGAAATTGCGTTGGGTGAAATCACCGGGTTCAAGCGTCAGATCTGCCTGACAGAGCGCCCGTTCACGCAGATAATTGAGCTAGGAGCAACTTAGATCTGTGCTTGCGGATTTTTGGACAACTACTTACGCAGTGATACAAGTGAACCCAAGGAACGCGTGGATTCAGGTCGACGAGAGTATCGCGGAATTGTTGTAGGCAGTGAAGCTTGACAAAATTAATACCCCGTCTCCTTGGCTTGTAAAGCGAATACCTCATGATACATAGATCTATAACGCAGATCAATACGGGAGCATGCAAGAAATATACAGAAGTGTGCATACACGAAGAAGGCGCGGTGGTGCGAACCCAATCGAACGGACCCTACACCATCAGGAAACGCAGCATACCATGCTGGCCGAGCCTCTGGACTCAGCGAGTAGTGGATGCTTTCCTCGACGACCATTTTACTTTTCTGTCCAGAACGCCGGGAAGGGTCGACGGGAAGTCATCTAGAGTCAGAGTACCGACAAGAGCGCCTGATATTCTGGCAAGCATACCTCCGACATATGCTATTTATTCGAGATGCTTTAGCTGCTTTATTCTCAAATAGGACGGCGTACAATATGAATGGGCTTCTCGGGGCTTTCTGTATGCTTTGCCCTGAGGCAGCGGTACTTGAGTTGTTACGGTACGAACATAGTCGATGAGTGTGTAGGTGAAGAACATCGAGACAAGGCTCAGCGAAATGAGAAGAGTTGACAGAATCCTTTCTTGGTTGAACATGATGGAAAGGAAGGAAGGAAGGTATATTCCAATCAGGTACAGTACCTACATACACGGTAAGACGAATAACTCCACACGTGAAAGATGTACACTCCGCTTTCCCACGATTGTCTCTGATGAAGGAACCTTCTTTCGGACCAGAGCGCGCCGCCTGATTCTCAATTTCTACTTCAAAGACGATGGCTTTCCAAGTTCAGCTCAAGACCCAGACATCAGGTTTTTATATCTTTGTTAAGATTCGCCGCCATGTCCATATCATAGTCTGCAGAGCAAGAACTGGACGAAGCCGTAGACGTATGTGTCAGAGCGTACATTGGAGGTAAATTGCTGGCGGAGTTCCGCCTCGCTTGTAGATTCCTGACACTCTTAGAACTCGCGAGCAACTCGATGGTAGGGAGGAAACGAATCCCTGAAGGCTCTAATTTGGAGAGCCATGATTCGTGCCGGCTTGCTGGCCGGGGAAGTGTATTTTGCAACCGATAATAGCTCCAACAAAGTTGTGGGTGTTGCGGTGTGGGTTTCCGCCGGGAAAATCACTTTTCGATTCGTCAGACTTGTCGTCTTTCATTCCAATATTCGTCTAACATGTCTCCAGGGAAGAGCAGCGAGCGTTGGGATTTGATGACTTCATGCAGAAATTGACGCCAGAAACCCAGGACTTCTGGGCTAATTCGTACGTGTCCGAAGTTGAAAAATTTTTGGCGAAGTAATTGGTCCGAATGTAAGTTAAATCGTTGCAATCCTTCACGGACGAGTAAACGGTACTTGCAGGGGACGCGGGATTCTCAGTACTTGAGTCTACTCGCGACTGATCCTGCGTTTCAGAAGAAAGGCATAGCTACCACGCTCTTGAAGACAGTTCATGCCAGGGCAAGCATTTTTCAACCGGCGATGAGAAAACATCATCTAACAATATCGTATTTCAGTTCGCTGAAAGTGATGCGCCTCCAATGTTCGCGCACTGTGCCGCTAACGAGAAGAATGTCCGTTATCTCCAACTCTTCGGCAACCGTGTTTCATTTGTCTTTCTAGCTCGATTTTACGAATCGTGTGGTTACACCGTCCGGGGTAAAATGTTTTTGGAGGCCCCAACTGGTGGATATCCGGTCATCGTCCTGACGAAATAGGTTGTAACATGAGGATCCTTGCGATTTACGGTATTAAACGCCCGTGGGGCGTAGCGTCGGCCCTTAGGGTCATTGAATGAATCCCGAACCCCCGCTTGGTTACTTTAATTTAGTTTTTCCAATGAGTTTAGCGCTCTTCCGACTGCGCGGTATTCCCCGCAACATCTCTTGCGCAAAGATAAGAAAAGGTCAGGCAGTCCCTTTCTGTTCCGAGCCTATCCGCGTCTTCATCTCAGAATTAAATTCGACCTCGGAGATAAAAAGCTCTCCCCCCTTTGCAGTGTGGAGACAGTCGTCTTGATTGGGAACTGTGCCAAGAAATGTCCCGATACGTTTCCCCACGGTTTCCAAGATTTTATTGAAGTGCCTTCTTGAAAACGGTGAATTGGTTTGCGCTCGCAACAAAAATCACGCCACACCGTTTCAACGCATTAGCATTACGGATCTCCTAAATCCGAGACCAAATTTTGCGCGATGTTTATCGACATAACCCCAAATTTGGCCGAACCCACATTCTGGAAGCAATCGTTTTTCTGTTGGCCCTACCTTCCGCCGGTGTAGCTTCTGCAGCCATGACTTCCGCGTGAACGTGGTCATGACGGACCGTCACTACGGTGTGGGACGGCGAAGCCGATTTAGGTTTACGGAGACTCACCGAATATTACGCGAGGTACACACTGGCCCGGGTTCTCATGTACAACGTTCGTTCTGCACGATGCTCTCCGTCGCACCGACACGATTGAGTCGCCGTACCCTTCCCTTTCTCATATGTGTCCTCATCGTAAAGATGGGAGGCATGTTGTGGCTCCGACAACTGGCCCAGCATTCGGGGCAACGCACATATAGTGAGTGATTTGAACTGAGGAAGCAAACCGCAAACTCACACAGTTTTTGCCAGGCTATGTGGGTGAAGATTATCCTAGAGCCTGGCCAATACCCATGGCGGGTCCCGTTCTTATGCCCGCTCGAAATACCCACCGATGTTGCGGTTCTCTTTGGATTTTACCGCTCCTACTGACGCCAACTTACTTATCAGACATGTTTGACAACCCCGAGAGGACCAGGAATGGGCCGCTATGACTCCAAGAAATGGGATCATCCACCTTGGCGAGCAGAGGCGGCCATTCAGTATTTCCATGTTTCACCGTAAGATGTTTCTCCCATGCCAGGGTCCCTTCAAATTGAGATTGATCGTCACACAGAGCTTCGGTGTATCTCCCTCCTGCGCAAGGAGATGGTGTCGGCCCAAAAGACGGATGTCGTGAAACCCGAGTCGCAGCTAAACCAGCACTGTATCAACTACATGCGGCAAATGCTGTTTTGTGCTGCCGACCCTGTACTCGACACGGTGCTTGGGCCTCAATCGCGGCCAACGGTCACGCCCGAATTCTTTGAATGCAAGGACTGGCAGCTGGTTTATGACGAGGTGGAGAGGAATCAAAGAGAGTACTCGAGTCCAGGCTAATTTGTGGTTTGATAAAAAAAGTAAAGTAAACAGTCGCCTTGGAGGATTTGTAGATTAGAGCAAGATGAAGAGAACGGTTGGTGGCAACTTGAACTTGGAACTTTGTTGGAACTGTTGCCGGATCACACCGGAACGGGTCCCATTTTGGTTGGGCGCACAAGGTGTCTACAGATTTGGGCACACAAAATGTCTGCGCATAATTGGCGTCCTGTCTCTACATAAGACCCTCGAAGCGCCATAATCGACGAGATGGTACAGCAAAACCTTTCCCTCGTATTGCCTACTGCCACATACTCGCTTTGCGCTGAAAAATCGATTGCGCTGACGTTGCCCTAGCGGAGTGCTCGATGTGGCCAATTAGAGAAAGACGTGAGGGTCGGTAAATGAATCTGCAAAAAGAAACAGTTAAGGAAAGGAAGATAAATAATAAAACGGCTTACGAGGCGCAAGGCGTCCTTCTTCTCTCGACTCGCGATGGCCATAACCTGAGCGTCATGATTGAATCGTAACGTCGAGATAGCTGTTGTTAGGTGGCCGATTGTTTTGACTGGCTTAGGTTGGGTTGCAAAGGACGCGGAATCTGAATGTTCGAAGGAATCGGCACCATAGACGTTTGACCAAGCCCGTATTGGATCTGGAAGGCGATGTTATAAGTTAGTGGAACTGAAGCAGAAACGTCGACAAACCCAACAGCAAGCCATCCTTTTGACGAGCCAGTCATCGCTCGACCGGATCCCCTGAAACCGCCCTCATCCTTCCACCGTCGTAAGCAACGCCTCTCCCCGACATCCCAGAGGAAAACCTCTGAGTCGTTTGTGAGCGTAGCTAGATCACCGTCGTCCCCACCGGCGCCCGTCCACCACATCGCCTTGACACTTGCCCCACACTTGAGGCTGCCCACAACCTGTCCCGCGCCGCTCTTCCAATCCAGCAGATGCACGTTCCCTCCGCGTCCGGCGACAGCGAGCATCTCGCCCGAAGGATTGAATGCAGTAATCTCCATTCCTTCGGCGCTACCACCGGCGTCTTCGGATTGACCAGTGGCGCCTCGTCCACGGCCGCGTTTCCGAGCCGACACGGACGTGGTAGAGTCGTAAGAGCCCCAGAGACCTCGACCAGCCTTATGTTGCATCTCGCCCCGTTGAAGGTCGTAGACAAAATAAAATGGGCGCGCCCCCGTGAGGAGAAGAAGAAGTGCCGGATGGGTGGAAGTTGACAGAGTACTGTGACAGCGGAAGGGTCGGTATATGCAGTGTTTGGAGGAGGGGGGACGTGTGTCCGTCGATCTGGAGAAATATTATTCAGTTGTAGGAGCAGAAACAGTGCAACGCACATTGAATAATCGAATGCGGCGATCCGCACTGCCGAACCAGAGAACGGGAACCTTTGCACTGGGATGAAAGGCGAGAGATTTGATTTCTCCGCAGCCTGAGCCAGAGGCTGCCTTGGTTCGCATCCCGTAGCCGCTCGATCGAAAGAGTCCCAGAAGGGGAGCGCGACCTTTGTGGAACGAGAAGCAAGGATGCCAGATGTCGACGACAATAGCTCGTCGATTCCAACGTCGTCTGTTTCCCGAAGTCGGTCTTTGGCGGCTTTGCCCATGCTGGCTGGGGATTAATACGCTCATACTGCCGCCGCAGACGCGATTCGTATTGACGTCCGGTCAACGTGGTTTCTGAGGGCTGGTCGCGTAGCTTCCGGAGTCTCTTGGAGTCGATGGAAAACAACAGGCGGGTCAGAGGGATCCTCCCATGCTGGTGGCTTCTGGACTTGAGAGGATCTGACGTGGATTCGTCCGAATCTGACTCTGGTGGGAGTCTGACGAGCTGTCTTCATCATCATCTTGACTTACGAGCCCTTCTGAACGGATTCCTCGTCGTCGTCTTCATTCAAGTCGAAGTCAAGTTGGGAGCCTGGGACGGCTCGCCGCCGTCCACGTAGAACAGCTACTCCAGTCAGAAAAAAATAAATATAGTGTATGAATGATAAGTACATCTGTGTCCGTGAGGTTTTGCATCTCTTTGCTTGCACCGGCCTCTAATACAGGGTGGAACTGGGTGCTCGGGACGAATTTTGTGCCAAACAAGAGGCTTTCGAGTCTCCGTTCCTCGTCGTCCTTACTCGACTCATCCAAAAGTGCATTCTGGATGCTGGACGCGTCGTTTGTCGTTTTTTGTCGTTTACGGGGATGTTTCGGCATGGAGGACAAAATTTAAGAGCGTGACACCTTGATTTGGTGACCGAATGATCGTTTCTTTTTTCACCCGCAGACCCATCTTCGGAAGTTCAACTTGTGCTGTACTCGGGCCGCCGTCCACTAGCCACCTCTACCTACAAGCCCGCGCGTTCTCAGTCTCCCTCCCCCGTTTCAAGAAGAAAATGCCCCCGAAAAAAGCAGCAGGCCCGAGAAAAAGGCGCTGCTTGGCCGGCCAGGCAACAATCTCAAAATCGGCATCGTAGGTCTGTTCGTCCTAACCCTTTGTTATTTGATCTCCTCATCTCTGTTCAGGAGTCCCGAACGTTGGGGAAGTCGTCGTTTTTTAACGCTCTGTCCGACACAGGTTTGCAATTCTCGTTCATCGGATGCATCATCGACTCTTAAACCTTTTGTTATGTAGATTTGGCAAAGCAGCCAACTTTCTTACGCCACTATAAAGTGAGCTCGTTGATGCACTTTGATCTCACAAATGGTGTTAAATTTCTGTACAGCCCTGAGGTAAATCCGTCACCGATCTCGTTTGCGCGGATTACATTTTCTGCCAGGAAGCGCGTATTCCTGTACCGGATGCCAGATTCGAATGGCTCTGTGATCTGCACAAGCCAGTGTCTCGCGTCCCCGCTTTCCTCACCTGTATCGATATCGCTGGTCTTACCGCCGTACGACCTTTTCGTTTCGAGCATCGATGCATCTTCCAATCTAACGTCATAGGGGCCTCGACCGGTGCGGGACTCGGCAATGCCTTCCTGTCTCACGTCCGTGCTGTCGATGGGATATTCCAGATGGTCCGGGCGTTCGACGACGCTGAGGTCATCCAGTTGATGGCGATGTTGACCCTCTGCGCGATATGACCACCATCCAGACGGAGCTGCGGCTTAAGGATATCGAGTGGACCGAGAAGGCTCTTGATAACCTCAAGAAAACTAATCGGGCTTTGGGCAGCACCAGTCTGGCGGACAAGGCTAAAAAGGAGGAGATTGTAAGTCCACTGCTAGTTTGCGCCACAGCTGGCTAATATTTCTATTTGAGGCTACTGTCGAGAGGATCCTGGCACATTTGAATCAGGGCAAGGACGTCCGCAAGGGCGACTGGAACAACAAAGAGGTGAATATACATTCATTGTTTATATTCGTGACGATAAAGAGCTGTAAGCTCGATAACCCAGCTCTTCGAGGCGGGTAGTAACGCCCCAATATACCCATGAGAACTAGTTTTCTCTGATTTTCTCTTGTCTTCTTAATCGTATCGAACACCGCTGACCATCTCTTATCCCTAGGTGATTTTCCTTTGCTTTCGCCACACGTGTACCTCCTTCGCTCCCTTTATATGACGATAAAGAGCTATAAGCTCGATAACCCAGCTCTTCGAGGCGGGAGTAACGCCCCAATGCCCATGAGAACTAGTTCTCTTGATTTTCTCGTCTTCTTAATCGTATCGAACACCGCTGACCATCTCTTATCCCTAGGTGATTTTCCTTTGCTTTGCCACACGTCGTACATTCTTCGCTCCCTTATATGACGATAAAGAGCTATAAGCTCGATAACCCAGCTCTTCGAGGGGGAGTAACGCCCCAACATGCCCATGAGAACTAGTTCTCCTGATTTTCTCTTGTCTTCTTAATCGTATCGAACACCGCTGACCATTCTTATCCCTAGGTGATTTTCCTTTGCTTTGCCACACGTCGTATATTCTTCGCTCCCTTCATATGACGATAAAGAGCTCTAAGCTCGATAACCCAGCTCTTCGAGGCGGGAGTAACGCCCCAACATGCCCATGAGAACTAGTTCTTTCTGATATTCTCTTCTCTTCTCAATGCTATCGAACACCACTGACCATCTTTTTATCTTTAGGTGATTTTTCTTTGCTTTTGCCACATGTTGTACATTCTTCGCCCTTCATATGACGATAAAGAGCTATAAGCTCGATAACCCAGCTCTTCGAGGCGGGAGTAACGCCCCAACATGCCCATGAGAACTAGTTTTCTCTGATCCCGTTCCTTCCCCAGTTGCGAACTATTGTGACGGTGTGCTGACTATTGTGGGCAGATCGACGTTGTCAACGGCCTCATGCTCCTGACCGCCAAACCTGTAACCTATCTCGTCAATCTAAGCGAGAAGGATTATGCACGAAAGAAGAACAAGTGGTAGGTCTACCATTCTGCGTATTAGGATGAGTTCTCATGTCGAAATCTAGGTTGGCTAAGATTAAAGCCTGGATTGACGAGAACAACCCGGGTGACAGTCTCATCCCCTTCTCTGTCGCTCTTGAAGAGCGGCTAGCGCCCCTGTCCCCCGCCGAGAAAGAGGAGGCCCAGAAGGCTGCTGGTGCGACAAGTGCCCTCGGCAAGATCACCCAAGCTGGTTATGCCAGCCTCGACGTAAGTCGCTCTTGGCCGACTGAGAGGTCTCGTTGAACTCCGTCTCTAGCTCATTCGTTACTTTACTTGTGGTCCGGATGAGGTCCGCGCGTGGACAATCCGAAAGGGAACCAAAGCACCCCAAGCTGCTGGTGTCATCCAGTACGTCCTGTCTCCGAACGGCTCGCCGGCCCTGACTGACTCCTGTTTTTCAGCTCGGACTTTGAGAACAAGTTCGTTTGCGGTGAGATCATGTCGTATGCGACTTGCACGAATATGGGTCCGAAGCTGCTGTCAAGGCTGCTGGCAAATTGAGGCAGCAGGGCAAACCGTACGAAAGTTGGTGTTTGGTTTCTCGACAGTTTGTTTCGGTGTTGACGGTTTTGTAGTGATAGATGGAGATATAGCGTTCTGGCGAGCGTGAGTTTTTTCCTTCTTGATACCATAAATATTTTTTCACGGCTTTGCAGTGGTGGTTGAGAGTATATCCTGGTGCGGAAGAATACCAGCTCAGCTTGTATCTTTGTTTCGCTGTGGCAAATGTATCGTTTCTGTAACACGCCCTGTGCCGAAAGTTGAACTTTGTAAAAGCCCCGAAATATGGATGGTCACGCGTGTCACGCTCCTAGAACCCATAAATGGAAATTATTTACGTCCATTTTCTGCTTCGACACACGCGTTTCAACCCGCCGCTCCGACTAGCCATGAATCTTTCCGCTCTCAGTACCACCATTACCGCCAAGAATTTCATGAAATCTGAGCACAGGATGCCGCCCGATACATTGCAGCTGCTGACTCTGTCCATTCGTCACTCCGCCCACGGCGAAATCGGATATATCACAGCAATTCACGTCCGCCGTCTATGTTATGGCTTATTCTTGGAAGTAATGGACGTCGACACTGAATTGTTCGCTATAACGTCGGCCATCTTCAACAAATACCGAGAAATTCGTCCCTGGCTGGTGGAAAACGAATATCACAAAGGGAGTGGATTGTGGGGACAAGAACTCAATGAAGGAAACCTTATGATTGTTCTTTGTGTCTCTGTTGACGCTGAGGTACAGAGATTTACTCACAGTCGCGCACAAAACCATTAATTCCCTGATTTAGTACCGAAAGCAAGGTGTCGCGTCTTGGGCGCTTCAGCAACTGTATGCTTCTCAATACGTCGAAAAAGAGGACAAGTTCTCTGCTGGCCTAGGTAAGTCAACACAGGCATGGCTTGATGTTGGCTTATTATATTCGA